>CM051387.1:1197682-1305089 GCA_028015245.1 Cardamine occulta | reverse complement strand
AGAAGACATATATGGAGGCTTAAACAACACCTATTAATGTGAATATACAGAATCAATGGTTTCATTGACATAGATTTAGCTATTTCATCTGACATACCTAAAAATAGAGTTATTAGCCTTAAGATATAAATAAGAGTAAATAGAATTGTTGAACTGTAACAAATGAAGTGGATCTCTTATAACTGCTTTGAGATGTTCAAGATCCAGTACACAGAGCCATTGTAGGCTTTTTAGAGGGTTTAAGTGATGAAACTCTATCAAAGGGCTTAGATTGGGCTTTTTAGCACTCTTGATGATTTAATTAAGCATGCTACCAAGGTGTAGAAGAGTTAAAGTAAGAAAACAAGCATTATAGCTTATTCCATAGTTCATTAGTTGTTATAATCTCATAGGAGTTCCTACTGGTGAATATTGAGAGTGTTAGCAAGAAGACACATTTGGAGGCTTAAACAACACCTATGGATATAAATACGAAGAATCAATGGTTTCATTGACATGAATTTGGCCATTTTCAGCTTATACTTAAAAACAGAGTTATGAAACCTTCAATATACAAAATAGAGTAAATAAGTGTTGAACTTTAACCAAAAGAGTTGGATCTCTGACCAACTGCTATGAGATGTTCAAGATCTAGTACACAGAGCCATTGTTGGCCGAAAAAGGTTTAAGTGATGAAACTTCATCAAGGGCTTAGATTCAGCCCTTTTTTAGCACTCTAGATGATATGATTATGCATGCTACTAAGATGATACAAGCAAGTTAAAGTAAGAAACAAGCATTATAAGCTCTACGTAGTTTTGTTAGTTCATAGAATCTCAAAAGAGTTTCTAATGGTGGATATGGAGAGTTGTAGCAGAAGAGCACATATGGAAGGCTGAAATAACACTTATTGATGTGAATATGAAGAATCAATGGTTTTATTGACATGTATTTGGCCATTTATAATTGGTATCACGTAAAAGTTGAGTTATGAACCTTCAAGATACAAATAAGAGTGAATAGAAGTGTTGAACCGTAACCATATTAGTTCGATCTATTACAATTGCTTTGAGATGTTCAACATCCCAATACACAGAGCTATTGTCGGGTTTGTCAGAGGGTTTGAGTGATGAAACTTCATCAATGGCTAGATTCGATCGTTTACCACTCTGGATAATGTGATTAAACATGCTACCAAGGTGTCTCAAGCAATTTAAAGTAGTAAACAAAATTAAAGCTAACTTTCATGTTTTGTTAGTTCTTAGGATCTCATCAGAGTTCCTAATTGTAAATATGGAGAGTTGTAGCAAGAATACTATTATGGAGGTTGAAACAACACTTATTGATGTGAATATGAAGAATCAATGGGTTGATTGACATGGATTTGGCCATTTTCCTAGGTATACCTAAAAGCGAGTTATGAACCTTCAAGATACAAATAAGAGTGAATAGAAGTGTTGAACTGTAACCATAGTAATCGATCTCTTACAACTGCTTTAAGATGTTCAAGATCCAGTACATGGAGCCATTATCGGCTTTGTAGAGGGTTTGAGTGATGATTCCATCAAAGGCTTAGATTGTGCCTTTAGCACTCTCGATGAGCGTGATTAAGCATGCTACGAAGTAGTGAAGCAAGTTAAAGTAAGAAACAAGCATTATAAGCTTATCCACAGTGTCTTTAGTTCTTAGAATCTCATAAGGTTCCTAAGGGTGAATATGGGGAGTTGTACCAAGAAGACACATATGGAGGCTTAAAAACACCTATTGATGTGAAAATGAAGAATCAATGGTTGTATTGACATGGATTTGGCCAGTTTTAGTTGATATACCTAAAACAGGTTATGAACCTTCAAGATACAAATAAGAGTGAATAGAAGTGTTGAACTGTAACCAAAGGAGTTGGATCTCTTACAATTTCTTTGAGATTTTCAACATCAAATACATAGAGCCATTGTAGGACTTTGTAGAAGGTTTGAGTAATGAAACTCTATCAAAGCCTTAGATTTAGCCTTTTAGCACTCTTGATGATTAGATTAAGCAGGCTACCAAGGTGTAGAAAGCAAGTTAAAGTAAGAAACAAGCATTATACCTATCCCATGGATTACTTTAGTTATTAGAATCTCGAGAGGAGTTCCCTCTTGGTGAATATGGAGAGTGTTAGCAAGAAGACACATATGGAGGCTTAAACAACACCTATTGATGTGAATATGAAGAATCAATGGTTTCATTGACATGGATTTGGGCATTTTCAACTGATATACCTAAAAAGCAGAGTTATGAACCTTCAAGATACAAATAAGAGTGAATAGAAGTGTTGAACTGTAACCATATTAGTTCGATCTCTTACAACTGCTTTGAGATGTTCAAGATCGATACATAGAGCCATTGTGGACTTTGTAGGGTTTTGAGTGATGAAACTTCATCAAAGGCTTAGATTTAGCCTTTAGCCTCTCGATGATGTGATTAAGCATGCTACCAAGGTGTAGAAGCAAGTTACTGTAAGAAAAAGCATTAGAGCTTATCCTATAATTATGTTGGTTATTATAATCACATAGGAGTTCCTACTGGTGAATATGGAAGTGTTAGCAAGAAGACATATATGGAGGCTTAAACAACACCTATGGATATGAATATGAAGAATCAATGGTTTCATTGACATGGTTTTGGCCATTTTCAGCTTATGTACCTAAAAGCAGAGTTATGAACCTTCAATATACAAATAAAGTGAATAGACGTGTTGACCTGTAACAAAAGGAGTTGGATCTCTTAACTGCTTTGAGATGTTCAACATCCAGTACACAGAGCCAGGGTAGGCGGTGTAGACGGTTTGAGTGACGAAATTTCATCAAGGGCTGAGATGTATCCGTTTAGCACTCTGTCTGATACGATTAAGCATGCTACCAAGGTGTACAATCAATTTAAAGTAAGAAACAAGCATTATAGGTTATCTTATAGTTTTGTTAGTTATTTGAATCTCATAGGAGTTTCTAATGGAAAATATGGAGAGTTGTGGCGAGAGATGAACACATATGGAGGTTTAAACAACACCTTATTGATGTGAATATGAAGAATCAATGGTTTCATTGACATGAATTTGGCCATTTTTATTGAGAAAAGGCATTCTGTGCATAAGGCGGGTACCTTCATCCAGAGACTACGAGATTACTATTCATCTCCAGAGTATTGAGAAAAACATTCAAATCCGAGAATGTGGGATACTTTATTCATCTCGGATGCTATTCATCCCACGAGACCCGTGGTTACTTATTCATCCCGGTGGATCTTTTTTTCATTTAGGGCTTTCTCCTTCTACTATAAAAGGAGGAAACCCCCTTTTCTTGTAACTTAACCTAATATTTATGCCTCTTATGGCTGAGAGAGAGCTGCCTCTTATCTTCTTGTTTTCTTATTAAATCTCTTCTCTAATTCTCTATTTAGTCCGCATAATTCTCTTAAAATCTATATGGTATCAGAGCCTTGTTACTGATTCTCTGCTTCTATTCCATCATCTCTAGCTATTTTCTTAATCTTCATTTATGTCACAGCTCTCTCTTTATCTCTCACAAAAATTTTCAATCTCTCCTTGTGTTTAGTTCTCTTGTCTATGCTTGAAGATCTCAGCAGGTCTCTGTCCTGTCTCTGCAGATTAAACTCCATTGCTAGCCCTATAGATCTTTAGCTCTCTTCTGGTTTTGATAGATTTTCGGAGGTACTGTAGCAACAGTGACACCAACATAAATTGTGATTTTGTCAGCAAAGTTTGGTTGGTTGCTTGGGAAGTTAGGATCAATCTGGAAATTTGTGGATGTGTTGGTAAGAAACAACATGTAAGTCCTCTTCTGGTTTTGATGATTTTCATAGGTACTGTATATGATGACACCAAGAAATTCTGATTTCTCGGCAAAGTCTTGTTGGTTGCTGGAGGATTAGGATCAATCTGGAATTTGTGGGTGTATTGGCTGTAAACACTTGAAGCATGGATTCTTCAAAATCTGTTCCTATACGAGTTCCTCTCGAAAGGTGTGAACTACTTACTGCGGGGCTAGAACCACCAAGACAAATCTGTGTGGTCGTGGTCTTTGGAATCACATTGAAACCCAAGGTAATCATGGATGAAGATGGAAAAAGATATCAGTGGAGATCAAAGTTTTGAAGATGGGAAATGGTTTCAAGAAGATCGGGGGGTTCTTGGACTACTTGAAAACTCACTTGAAGCATGATACTTGAAGAGCTTATTCTTATTGTGAGGGCAATGAAAGGAGCTGTGGGACACCCTAAAAGAATGTCTATGGAAATGTCTCCAATCTTTCCCGAGTGTTTGAAGTCAAGAAAGCTATCAACAATCTCAGCCAAGAAGATCTTGACTTCACAAACACTTTGGAAAATTCAGATCACTATGGGCTCGACTCGAGATCTTTAAGACCTTTCTTGGTGGATCCAAGTACTCTCAAGGAAAGGGGTGAACAAGATAGGGTCTTTGGTCTGCCTTCTCATTGAACCCGACTTACAATGATCTCATCAAGCACATCCTTAGAGCTGAGAAGTTACCAAGCTTAGATGAGGTGTGCTCTCAAATCCAACGTGAACAAGGCTCAGTGGGTCTCTTCATGGCAAAGGGAAATGGTCATGGCACACAAAGTTACTTTCAGTCCGAAGATAGGAAAGATTCTTGTGTGTGATCACTGCTAGAAGAGAGGCCATATCAAGGATAAATTTTGGATACTACATCCACATCTTAAGCCAGCAAGTTCAAGGTTCACGAATTACTCTTAAGAAGCCTCAACCAAGCTAAGGGCCTGGACCCATCTAGACAAGGAGATGAACTGGCTATGGTTGCCTACTCCAATGATGTTGTTAGGAAGTCAGACCTTGAAGCTCTTATCAAGTCCATTGCTGCCCTTACCAATAAAGAATCGGTATCACTCACTTTGCTTATTTACCTAAATCACAAAATAAAACATTGATTATTGATTCCGGGGCTTCTCATCATATGATTAGTAACCCCTAACCTCATTAATAATGTTAAACCTATTAATGGAAATGTGATAATTGCAAATGGTGATAGGATCTCCATAAGAGGTGTAGGTGATTTAAAACTTTGTGATAAGAACTCTAAAGCGTTCTTCATGCACGAGTTCACCTCTAATCTTGTCTCGAAAAAAAGAACTACAAATGATCTTAATTGCTATGCTATATTTGGTCCTAATAGCTTTCATTTTCAGGATATTGAGAGTGGAAAAGTTTTGGGAGAAGGGAACACTAGTTGACTTATATGTTTTTGAGGATTTTCCAACAACACAATCTACTTCTCTTTCTTGTCAATCTTGTTATGCTGCTAGCCCAAATAAATTGTGGCATGATAGACTTGGTCACCCTCATGCTAGGGCTTTAGAGATTATGTTACCCCATATAGTCTTTAATCATCTGAGCTGTGAAGCATGTATTCTAGGAAAGCATTGTAAACTGTTTTTCCTAAGTCTTCAACTATCTATGAAAAATGTTTTGATCTTGTGCATTCAGGATGTTTGGACTGCGCATGTTTATCTAGAGACAATAATAAATACTATGTTACATTTATTGATGAGAAATCGAAATATACATGGGTCACACTGCTTGCATCTAAGGATAGAGTATATGATGCATTTGTTAATTTTTAATCATATGTTACTAACCAGTTTAATGCCAAGATCAAGGTATTCAGTGCGATAATGGTGGAGAATACACTAGTCACAAGTTCAAAGATCACTTAGCAAGACATGGGATCATACACCAAACTAGCTGCCCATATACACCTCAACAAAATGGTGTAGCTGAGAGGAAGAATAGACATCATATGGAAGTTGCAAGATCCATGATGTTTAACACCAATGTCCCAAGGATTCGGAGTGATGCTTGTCATGGCGACATTACGATAAATAGGATACCAACAAGGATCCTAACTGATTTAGTGCCATTTGAGGTATTGAACCGAACCAAACCTTCTATTGATCACTTCACAGTGTTTGGTTGCATTTGTTTTGTATCTTGAGACCAGGTGAACGAGGGACAAGCTTGAAGCTAAGAGCACAAAATGCATGTTCTAGGCTACTCTACTACTCAAAAGGGTTCTAGTGCTATAACTTCTCAAAGAACAGAACAATTGTTTCAAGAGATGTCAAGTTCATTGAGCACCAAGGTATTACGATATGAAGGATTGGGGGAGTTTGAAAAGATTTAGCAAGATCACCATCGGATAGAACCGTTAGTCTCCAACATCTCCTTAGTCATCTTGGGGAATCCTCCTCCTCGGAGAGAAAGAACAATCCGATAATGTTGAAACCAACCAACAAGGAGTGGAGACTACAGAAGATCAACCCAATACTGACCTTGGGAATACATACTGCTCCAAACCCCATGGAAGAAACTACCAGTACGCTCGGCCCGGAACCAAACCCACTTGACATGGAACAAGACCAAGATCAAGATGAGGATGGTATGACTGAAGATGTGGTTTAAGAGGATCACCATGATGAGGTTAGACATAAAGCAGAAACTCCTCCTCCTCCACCCCCACCTCCTCTTCGGAGAAGCACTAGACAGAGGTTTGGACCCGAACATTGGAAGGTCACTAGAGTCTATTTCAACAATCAAGCTGTGGCGCATCCTATACAAGCTGTGTGTTTGCTTGACCTGTTACCAACTGCTCATCAAGCCTTCCTTGGAAAAATTGATGCTCAATGGATTCCACAGAGTTATGAAGAAGCCAAAGGGAGTAACGAATGGCTCGGAGCAGTGGATAATGAGGTTGGGGCTATGGAAAGGAATCATACATGGGATGAAGCCGACCTACCTTTGGGAAAAAAGGCTGTTAGTTTCAAGGTGGCTTTTCACTATCAAGTATCTGAGCAATGGAGATGTTGAGTGGTACAAAGCCAGACTTTATTCAGAAGGATTCACAGACTTATGGAGATGACTACACGAAGCGTTTGCTCGGTTAGCTGAGCTGCATACAGTTAGAGTTGTTCTCTCATTGGCTACAAATCTTGATTGGGAGTTATGGCAAATGGATGTGAATAATGTGTTCTTGCCAGGAAAACTTGAAGAAGAAGTGTACATGACTCCACCACCAGGCCTTGAAGACTCCATTGCTCCGAGAAAAGTCCTGCGGCTTAGAAAAGCCATCTATAGAATAAAGCAATCTCCAAGAGCTTGGTACCACAAACTGAGATGTACTCTCGAAGAAAGGGTTCAAGAGATCTCAAGCTGATCACACATTGTTCACAGTCCAAAGTCCACGAGGAATCGTTGTAGTATTTGTCTACGTGGATGACTTTATCATTTCCGGCAATGATAAGGAAGGTATTCTCGAAACTAAAACCTATCTTAAAATTGTCTTTGATATCAAAGATCTTGGAAACTAAAATATTTCCTAGAGATTGAAGTATGTCGCTCTTCGGAGGGCTTATTTACATCGACAAAGAAAATATACTCTAACTTCTTTGAATGAGAGCAGGTAAAATAGGAGGAAAGCCAGCCAAAACTCCTCTTGTAGATGGCTAGGTCAGCGAAGGGGGAGAAAAAGGGAAAGGAGCTTTCGAAGAAGAAGATCCATTAGAGAAACCATATCGAGATCCTCTCCAATCTTGAAGACTAGTGGGTAAACTTATCTAGTCGACTTTAATAAGACTGACTTATGTTTTCTGTGAATCGGTGAGTCAATACATGCAAAAACCCACAGTCTACCATTGGAACATGGTGGAGAGGATACTCAGATATCTAAAAAGTGGGGGACAAGGCATATGGATGGGAAAGAATGAGAATCCAGAGATTGTTGGTTATTGTGATCGAGACTTCGCTGGTGACACGAATGATAGGAAGTCGACCACTTTGGATATTACATTCATTGGAGGAATTTGGTGACATGGAATTCTAAGAAGCGAGAAGGTAGTGTCATGTTCAAGTGTTGAATCCAGTATAGAGCGAATGAGGAAGCTCACGGAAGAACTCATTTGGCTTAAGGCACTACTCACAGATCTAGGCATTGAAACCACCGAGACCCATCACCATGCATTGTGACAATCAAGCTGCTATACATTACCAGCAACTCTCGTGTTTCATGAGAGGACCAAGCACATAGAAGTTGGCTACTAAAGTCCAGAGAAGATCAAAGAAGGAGTCACACTACCATCTTTTACAAGAAGTGAAGATCAATAGAGAGACATCTTCACTAAAGCTCTGAGTCTAAAGGTTTGCAAACATCTACAGCAAACTAGAGCTTGTGGATCCAACCCATCCTTGATCATATCCCTCTTCATAGGGCGTTATGCTCTTTTCCTCATCATAGATTTTTTCCCAAGTTATTTTTTTATGATGAAGTTTTTACCGAGGTACGCCTATGTAGGTCCAAGCTTAGTCTTTGTTCACAGACGGCTAAGCTTGAGGGGAGTATTGAGAAAAAGGCATTCCGTGCATAAGGCGGGTACTTATTCATCCGAGACCCGAGATTACTATTCATCTCGAGTATTGAGAAAAACATTATGTACAGAATGTAGGATCTATTCATCTCAAGTACTTCATTCATCCGAGACCCGTGATTACTATTCATCCAGTGGGTCTTTTTTCATTTAGGGCTTCCTTCTTTACTATAAAAAGGAGAAACCCCCTTCTTGTAACCTAACCTTAATATTTATGCCTCTTATGGCTGAGAGAGAGCTGCCTCTTATCTTCTTATTTTCTTATTGAATCTCTTCTCTAATTCTCTATTTAATCCGCATAATTCTCTTAAAATCTATAATTTTCAGCTTATATACCTAAAAGCAGAATTATGAACCTTCAAGATACAAATAAGAGTGAATAGAAGTGTTGAACTGTAACCATATTAGTTCGATCTCTTACAACTGCTTTGAGATGTTCAAGATACAGTACATAGAGCCATTGTCGGCTTTTTAGACGGTTTGTGTGATGAAACTCTATAACAGGCTTAGATTCAGCCTTTTAGCACTCTTGATATTTGATTAAGCATGCTACCAAGGTGTATAAGCAAGTTAAAGTAAGAAACAAGCATTATAGCTTATTCCATAGTTCTGTTAGTTGTTAGAATCTCATAGGAGTTGCTACTGGTGAATATGGAGAGTGTTAGCAAGAAGACACATATGGAGGCTTAAAAAACACCTATGGATATGAATATGAAGAATCAATGGTTTCATTTACATGGATTCGGCCATTTTCAGCTTATGTACCTAAAAATAAATTTATGAACCTTCAATATAGAAATAGAAGTGTTGCACTGTAACCAAAGGAGTTGGATCTCTTACAACTGCTTTGAGATGTTCAACATCCAGTACACAGAGCCATTGTAGGCTTTGTAGAGGGTTTGAGTGATGAAACTTCATCAAGGGCTTAGATTCAGCCTTTTAGCACTCTGGATGATGTGATTAAGCATGCTTACCAAGGTGTCTGAAGCAATTTAAAGTAAGAAACAAACATTATAGCTTATCTCATAGTTTTGTTAGTTCTTAGAATCTCATAAGAGTTCCTAATGGTAAATATGGAGAGTTGTAGCAAGAATACATATAGAGAGCTTAAACAACACCTATTAATGTAAATATGAAGAATCAATGGTTTCATTGACTTGGATTTGGCCATTTTCAGCTTATATACCTAAAACCAGAGTTATGAACCTTCAATATATAAACAAGAGCGAATAGAAGTGTTGAACTGTAACCAAAGGAGTTGGATCTCTTACAAGTGCTTTGAGATGTTCAACATCAAATACATAGAGCCATTGTAGGCTTTGTAGAGGGTATGAGGGTTGAAACTTAATCAAGGGCTTAGATTCAGCCTTTTAGCACTCTAGATGATGTTATTAAGCATGCTACCAAGGTGTACAAGCAATTTAAAGTAAGAAACAAGCATTATAGCTTATCTCATAGTTTTGTTAGTTCTTAGAATCTCATAAAAGTTCCTAATGGTAAATATGGAGAGTTGTAGCAAGAATACACATATGGAGGCTTTAACAACACCTATGGATATGAATATGAAGAATCAATGGTTTCATTGACATAGATTTGGCCATTTTCAACTGGTATACCTAAAAGCAGAGTTATGAACCTTCAAGATACAAATAAGAGTGAATAGAAGTGTTGAACTTTAACCAAAGGAGTTCGATCTCTTACAACTGCTTTGAGATGTTCAAGATCCAGTACATAGAGCCATTGTTGGTTTTGTAGAGTGTTTGAGTGATGAAACTTCATCAAAGGCTTAGATTCAGCCTTTTAGCACTCTTGATGATGTGATTAAGCATGCTACGAAGGTGTAGATACAAGTCAAAGTAAGAAACAAGTATTATAGCTTATATCATCTTTTGGTTAGTTATTAGAATCTCATAGGAGTTCCTCTTGGTGAATATGGAGAGTGTTAGCAAGAAAACACATATGGAGGCTTTAACAACACCTATGGATATGAATATGAAGAATCAATGGTTTCATGGACATATATTTGGCCATTTTCATTCTATACCTAAAAACAGAGTTATGAACCTTCAATATACAAATAAAAGTGAATAGAAGTGTTGAACTATAACCAAAGGAGTTGGATCTCTTACAACTGCTTTGAGATGTTCAACATCTAGTACACTGAGCTATTGTAGGCTTTGTAAAGGGTTTGAGTGATAAAACTTCATCAAGGGCTTAGATTCAGCCTTTTAACACTCTGGATGATGTGATTAAGCATGCTACCAAGGTGTACAAGCAAGTTAAAGTAAGAAACAAGCATTATAGCTTATCTCATAGTTTTGATAGTTCTTAGAATCTCATAAGAGTTTCTAATGGTGAATATGGAGAGTTGTAGCAAGAAGACACATATGGGGGCTGAAACAACACCTATTGATGTGAATATGAAAAATCAATGGTTTCATTGACATGTAATTGGCCATTTTCAACTGGTATACCTAAAAGTACAGTAATGAACCTTCAAGATACAAATAAGAGTGAATATAAGTGTTGAACTGTAACCATATGAGTTCGATCTCTTACAACTGCTTTGAGATGTTCAAGATCCAGTACATAGAGCCATTGTCAGCTTTGTAGAGGTTTGAGTGATGAAACTTCATCAAAGGCTTAGATTCAGCCTTTTAGCACTCTAGATGATGTGATTAAGCATGCTACTAAGGTGTAAAAGCAATTTAAAGTAATAAACAAGCATTATAGCTTATCTCATAGTTTTGTTAGTTCTTAGAATCTCATAAGAGTTCCTAATGGTAAAAATGGAGAGTTGTAGCAAGAATACACATATGGAGGCTTAAACAACACTTCTTGATGTGAATATGAAGAATCAGTGGTTTCATTGACATAGATTTGGCCATTTTCAACTGGTATACCTAAAAGCAGAGTTATGAACCTTCAAGATACAAATAAGAGTAAATAGAAGTGTTGAACTTTAACCAAAGGAGTTCGATCTCTTACAACTGCTTTGAGATGTTCAAGATCCAGTACATAGAGCCATTGTTGGTTTTGTAGAGTGTTTGAGTGATGAAACTTCATCAAAGGCTTAGATTCAGCCTTGATGAGATCTTAGCATCTCGAGTTCAGCCCATAGTGATCTGAATTTGCCAAAGTGTTTTGTGAAGTCAAGATCTTCTTGGCTGAGATTGTTGATAGCTTTCTTGACTTCAAACACTCGGGAAAGATTGGAGACATTTCCATAGACATTCTTTAGTGTGTCCCATAGCTCCTTTGCTGTCTCACAATAAGAATAAGCTTCAAGTATTGCAGCCAGTGAGTTTAAAGTAGTCCAAGAACCCCGATCTTCTTGAAACCATTTCCCATCTTCAAACTTGGATCTCCACTTATCTCTTTTCCATCTTCATCTGTGATTATCTTCTTATCTTGGGTTTCAATGTGATTCCAAAGACCACGACCACACAGATTTATCTTGGTGGTTCTTGCCCAGAGTAAGTAGTTCACACGTTTGAGAGTAACTGGTATAGGAACAGATTTTGAAGAATCCATGCTTCAGGGTTTCTTACAGCCAACACACCCACAAATTTCCAGATTGATCCTAACTTCCCAAGACCAACAAGACTTGGCTGAGAAATCAAAATTTCTGTTGGTGTCACTGTTGCTACAGTACCTACGAAAATCTGTCAAAACCAACAAGACTTGGCTGAGCTTACAATATTTCTTACAGCCAACAGACCCACAAATTTCCAGATTGATCCTAACTTCCCAAGCAACCAACCAGACTTTGCTAAGAAATCACAATTTATGTTGGTGTCACTTTTGCTTCTGATACCTCAAAATCTTTGAAAACCGAAGAGGATTTGAAGATCTATAGGGCTAGCAATGGAGTTTAATCTGCAGAGACAAGACAGAGACCTGCTGAGATCTTCAAGCATAGACAAGAGAAACAAACACAAGGAGAGATTGAGAATTTTTATGAGAGATAAAGAGAGAGCGGTGGAATCAATGGAGATTAAGAAAATAGCTAGAGATGATTGAATAGAAGTAGAGAATCAGTAACAAGGCTCTGATACCATATAGATTTTAAGAGATTTATGCGGATTAAATAGAGAATTAGAGAAGAGATTCAGCAAGAAATGAAGAAAATCAGAGGCAGCTCTCTCTCAGCCAAAAGAGGCACAAATATTAGGTTAAGTTACAAGAAAAGGGGGTTTCCTCCTTTTTTAGTAGAAGGAGGAAGCCCTAAATGAAACAGACCCACGGATGAATAGTAATCACGAGTCTCGGGATGAATAGTACCCGAGATGAATAGTATCTGATATTCTATACGGAATGTTTTTCTCAATACTCTGGAGACGAATAGTAATCTCGGGTCTCGAGATGAATAGTACTCGGGATGAATAGTACCCGACCTTATGCATGGTATGCCTTTTCTCAATACTTATGGATATGAATATGAAGAATCAATGGTTTTGAGATGTTCAAGATCCGATACAGAGCCATTGTAGGCTTTGTAAAGGGTTTAAGCATTATAGCTTATCCCATAGTTTTGTTAGTTCTTAGAATCACATATCAGTTCCTAATGGTGAATATTTAGAGTTGTAGTAAAAGACACATATGGAGGCTTAAACAACACCTATTGATGTGAATATAAAGAATCAATGGTTTCATTGTCATGGATTTGGCCATTTTCACCTGATATACCTAAAAACAGAGTTATGAACCTTCAAGATACAAAAAAGAGTAAATAGAAGTGTTGAACTGTAACCAAAAAAGTTGGATCTCATACAAATTCTTTGAGATGTTCAAGATCCAGTACATAGAGCCGCAGTTGGCTTTGTAGAGGGTTTAAGTGATGAAACTTTATCAAAGGCTTAGATTCAGCCTTTTAGCACTCTTCATGATTTGATTAAGCATGCTACCCAAGGTGTAGAAGCAAGTTAACGTAAGAAACAAGCATTATAGCTTATCCCATAGTTTTGTTAGTTCTCAGAATCTCATAGGAGTTCCTAATGGTGAATATGGATAGTTGTGGCAAGAAGACACATACGGAGGCTTAAAAAATATCTATTTATCTGAATATAAAGAATCAATGGTTTCATTAACATGGATTTGGCCATTTTCAGCTGATATACATAAAAACAAAGTTATGAACCTTCAAGATTCAAATCAGAGCGAATAGAAGTGTTGAACTGTAACCAAAGGAGTTGGATCTCTAACAACTGCTTTGAGATGTTCAAGATCCAGTACATAGAGCCACTGTTGGCTTTGTAGAGGGTTTGAGTGATGAAATTTTATCAAAGGCTTAGATTCAACCTTTTAGCATTCTTGATGATGTGATTAAGCTTGCTACCAAAGTGTAGAAGCAAGTTAAAGTAAGAACTAAGCATTATATCTTACCCTATAGTTCTGTTAGTTCTTAGAACCTCATAGGAGTTCCTAATGGTGAATATGGAGAGTTGTAGCAAGAAGACACATATAGAGACTTAAACAACACCTATTGATGTGAATATTGTGAGAATTGATACAGATATATAAACTAAGAGAATGAGAGATTGAATGCTGAATGAAACAAGGAAAGGAGAATGGGAGATTATGCAAAATTAAACTAGAGAGAATAAGAGATTAAGCATAAATAAAGGAGAATAAGCATGAATAATTAGAGAGAAGCTAGAGAGATGATAATCTGCAGCCCATAAGGGCTTTTAGACTAAAGGAGGGAATCTCTTATTAGGTTACAAGGGAGGGTTTCCTCCTTTATAGTTGAAGGAGGAGCCCCTAAATAAAAAAAAACTGCAGCTAATGAATCCATGGGGTTACAGACGCAGGATGAATAGTAATCTCGATGTCTCGGGATGAATAGTACCTGAGATGAATAGTACCCGAGATGAATAGTACCCAACCTTCTTCATAGAATGCCTTTTCTCAATAGATTCACAGGATGAATAGTAATCTCGGTTCTCGGGATAAATAGTACCCGAGATGAATAGTCCCCGACCTTCTTCACGGAATGCCTTTTCTCAATACTCCCCCTCGAAGCTTAGCCGTCGGTGAACAAAGACTAAGCTTGGACCTACATAAGCGTTACCTCGGTAAAAACCTCATCATAGAAAAAAACCACTTGGGAAAAAAATCTATGA
This sequence comes from Cardamine occulta, assembly GCA_028015245.1. Classification (NCBI taxonomy): domain Eukaryota; kingdom Viridiplantae; phylum Streptophyta; class Magnoliopsida; order Brassicales; family Brassicaceae; genus Cardamine; species Cardamine occulta. The sequence goes on along the minus strand of CM051387.1, from coordinate 1,290,532 downwards.
TGAGGAAAAAAGCATAACGTCGATGAGTAGGGGATATGATCAAAGATGAGAGTAGTAGCATGAAGACTTTAAGTACCTCGATCTTCAAAGATAGCTTTGAGCCATATCGACTTTCCTAAGCTTCTTCTTGTCCGGTCTCTAGCTTCGCTTGTCCGATCTCTTGCTTTAGCTTGCTTTTCACTTCCTCTTCAAGCATATAGTTTTGACGGTATTGATGTTTTCATGTGCCTCATCTAGCTGGTCTCATGACTTGGCATTTTTTTCTTTTCCCCTCCATTTGTTTAGCTTGGCTACTCATATCGTTTTCCGGTCTCCTCTTTTAAGGTAGCCTTCGTTTCTCCATACTGAGTATGCCTCGGAGTGCTTAGTTCTTTGCCTGACTTGCTTCGATCAGAACCTTCCCAAACACATCATGCCTTGCCATCGTGACCACACTTCCTCAACACATACCTTTATCAACACGCTCGCCTTTCCTCTATAGTGCTCACATACTCCCCCTCCAAGCTTGATCATGCATCAATGTACCCATCTGATCAAGCTTGTAACACGAGAGGGAAGATAACCGCAGATTAGCCTTGTTCACAACCCAATAACCAATTTTTTTGAGGACTACGTCTTAGAGTGAATCAAGGCTAGTGAGGGAATTCTTCCCTTTTTCCTCTTCTTGACTTGTGCTGCAAGGAATGAATTCACCGATTCCTATCCTTCCCCCTTATTTCTCAACTTCCCGCTTTGGTCTTTCCATGCTCAGTGTATAGCTCTTCTCCTCAACCGTTCTTGGGTGACACTTCTCCTCCTCCATTTGCTGACTATACATGCTCCCAAAACTTCTTGACTCCATTTCTCATTATGTGTCCCTTTCTTCTAAATTAACACTCCTCTCACCAAGAATTGTCCCAGCCTTCCTTGTTTAAACCTTTCATAGAAGATTTAAATTCATAAGTAGTTACCAGGGGGATTAAGAAGGTTAAAGCAAAAATTGGTTTACAAATTTAAGAAATGAGATCAATAATTCACAAAAGTCTAAATATTCAATCAAAATACGAGTTTAGAGATTAGAGTACTCCCTTTTCATTGATGAGTTACCACTCATAATCAATATATTGCTTGGAGATCACGAATGCCACACTTAGATCACCAAGCACATTCTTTGCCAGTTTTAATGATGTAGACCAAGGGGTTTTAGCAATTCCTCCGTTGTACACTTAAGTCGTTGGATGAATTTGCTACATGCCTCTTGGCTGTCAATTATAATTGACCGATCCTTATCTTCCATAGGTCTTTTCCACACCTTGTTTATGCTATTTCCTGCTAAGATCAACAATGGTTAGTGGCTCTAGCACTTCTTTCTTCATGGCTCTTCACCAAAAGGAACCTAAAGGATTTAGCTTTTGTCTTTGGTGAGTAACCTTATCACAAGATAGGAACCCCCAAAACAAAACTTTATCCAGAAAAAAACAAGTGAACCAAAGTCATTATGTGTTCCACATTCATAAGAAGGAAATCAGACTAAGGTTCATCTTTTGAAAAACAATCATGGCCTTAAGTGCTTTCTAAAGCGGACCATGATTTTGGCTCGGGTGATGTATGGCCTTAGGTGTATTTCAATTCTCAAAAAATTTCATACGGACCTAACTCACCTTAGGGAGCAAAATCAAGAACCAGGGACTTCAATGCTTAGAAATGGTCCTTTGGCTTTAAATTCAAGGAATATAAATTAAAAATAATTTAAATATTGAAGGAACCAAGGACTTAAAATATTTTGAAAATAGTCCAAGGTCTGATTTTGATCAAAAGAACTTGGATTCAGCAAGGTTCTACAGCCATGAGTATCCTTAAGATTTCCTCTCCTTATTTAAAAGGATTCAGATTCCTCTAGGACTCTAGCTACAGATTCATCAAGGTTCTCATTCTTTTTTGATTTAAAAAGGAAAATTTGGATTCAACATGCTCATGTATACTCATAAGAGCTAAATGAGACATGGTTCTCTTTCCTTAAAGCCGGATTCATCATAGCTTCATATGCTTCCATCCATATGGGTTCAGCGAACTTTCAAATGGTTCTCCACAAAAGAGGCATTCGGATTCACCACGGCCATTTATACGCCCACGGGCATACAGCACCAGGGTTCTCTTTCCTTTAGGTGGACTAAACAAGGCTTTTGAAGAAAGATGATTTAATTTTAGTTTATGCTTGTTTCCATAAGGAAGAAGCTTTTACTATAAATCTCTTTCTCAAGGAAGCTTGGATTCAGCAAGGTAATTTACATTCATAAGAGCTGAATGAACCCAGGTTCTCCTCCCTTTAATTGGAAGCTTGGATTCAGCAAGGTCATTTACACTCATAAGAGCAAAATGAACCCAGGTTCACCTTCCTTTCACCGATTTTCAACACAGCTTTAAGACACTAAATGGATGACTTAGAGATTTCAGATGGGGTTGAAAGAGAGTAGATTAAGTGCCCAGCAAAACCATGGAATCCATGGATTAAGCACTTGTAGCATACTTATCTCTTTCTCTCTTTTGTGGTTTATTATCCACAGCCACCAAGCTCATCTCTTCATTGTCAAACCCAGAATAAAACAAACATATATACCACGACACTAGGTGCATTAGATCTATAGAAATCAAGCACCATTCAGCGTGGTTCCCATATTTTAAATCACCCAAATCGCAAATCTGAATCAAAAATTACAATGGATTTCACTTTTCTATTCCAATGGAACTAGAAATTCATCCAAGGTTTTAAAAGGAAACAAAAAGCGATTTTGAGTCTTATTCATAACTAACAATGACTTAGAGAAGAAAAATGAGGCTTAGAGATGATGAGAAAAAAAAAATCTGAGCCCAGCAAACCATGGATCCAAAGACCAACGACTAGGAGCTTTCAGAACTAGATTTCTTTTCTTCCCTTGTGGTTCTTTACCACGCCTCACTTCCTTCCCCTCATTGTCATCAAGGATCTGTAAACATGGCTTGGAGAAAAGGCTGGGGCTTAAGAATGAAGAGAAAACATTTAGCTAAGCCTAAACCATTGAAATGGAGAGGCAGTTTTAAGCATCAGATGATTCTTTCAAGCCTCCATCCTTTTCTCTTCATAGCCATACGCTCTCGATACCATGTGAGAATGGATGCAAATATATAAAATAAGAAAATGGGAGATTGAATGCTGGATGAAGCAAGGAAAGGAGAATGGGAGATTATGCAAAATTAAACTAGAGAGAATTAGAGATTAAGCATAAAGAAAGGAGAATAAGCATGAATAATTAGAGAGAGCTAGAGATGATAATCTGCAGCCCATAAGGGCTTTTAGACTAAAGGAGGCGGAATCTCTCTATTAGGTTACAAGGGGAGGGTTTCCTCCTTTTATAGTTGAAGGAGGAAGCCCTAAATAAAAAAAAACTGCAGCAATAATGAATCCATGACTTACGCGCGGGATGAATAGTAATCTCGTATCTCGGGATGAATAGTACCCGAGATAAATAGTACCAATCTTCTTCATAGAATGCCTTTTCTCAATAGATTCACGGGATGAATAGTAATCTCGGTTCTCGGGATGAATAGTACCCGAGATGAATAGTACCGACCTTCTTCACGGAATGCCTTTTCTCAATAAATATGAAGAATCAATGGTTTCATTAACATGGATTTATCTATTTTCACTGATATACCTAAAAATAGAGTTATGAACCTTCAAGATACAAATAAGAGTAAATAGAAGTGTTGAACTGTAACCAAAGGAGTTGGATCTCATACAACTTCTTTGAGATGGTCAAGATCTAGTACATAGAGCCACTGCTTTGGCTTTGTAGAGGGTTTGAGTGTTGAAACTTCATCAAAGGCTTAAATTCAGCCTTTTAGCACTCTTGATGATGTGATTAAACATGCTACCGAGGTGTAGAAGCAAGTTAAAATAAGAAACAAGCATTATAGCGTATCCCATAGTTTTGTTAGTTCTTAGAATCTCATAAGAGTTCCTAATGGTGAATACGGAGAATTGTAGCAAGAATACACATATGGAGGGTTAAACAAGACCTATTGATGTGAATATGGAGAATTAATGGTTTCATTGACATTATCTTGGCCATTTTCACATGATATACAAAAAAACAGAGTGATGAACCTTCAAGATACACATAAGAGTAAATAGAAGTGTTGAACTGTAACCAAAGAAGTTGGATCTCTTACAACTGCTTTGAGATGTTCAAGATCCAGTACATAGAGCCACTGTTGGCTTTGTAGAGGGTTTGAGTGATGAAACTGCATCAAAGGCTTAGATTCAGCCTTTTAGCATTCTTGATGATATGATTAAGCTTGCTACCAAAGTGTAGAAGCAAGTTAAAGTAAGAACTAAGCATTATATCTTATCCTATAGTTCTGTTAGTTCTTAGAACCTCATAGGAGTTCCTAATGGTGAATATGGAGAGTTGTAGCAAGAAGACACATATAGAGACTTAAACAACACCTATTGATGTGAATATTGTGAGAATTGATACAGATATATAAACTAAGAGAATGAGAGATTGAATGCTGAATGAAACAAGGAAAGGAGAATGGGAGATTATGCAAAATTAAACTAGAGAGAATAAGAGATTAAGCATAAATAAAGGAGAATAAGCATGAATAATTAGAGAGAAGCTAGAGAGATGATAATCTGCAGCCCATAAGGGCTTTTAGACTAAAGGAGGCGGAATCTCTCTATTAGGTTACAAGGGGAGGGGTTTCCTCCTTTTATAGTTGAAGGAGGAAGCCCTAAATAAAAAAAGAAACTGCAGCAATAATGAATCCGCAGGTTACAGCACGGGATGAATAGTAATCTCGTGTCTCGGGATGAATAGTACCCGAGATGAATAGTACCCAACCTTCTTCATAGAATGCCTTTTCTCAATAGATTCACAGGATGAATAGTAATCTCGGTTCTCGGGATAAATAGTACCCGAGATGAATAGTCCCCGACCTTCTTCACGGAATGCCTTTTCTCAATACTCCCCCTCAAGCTTAGCCGTCGGTGAACAAAGACTAAGCTTGGACCTACATAGGCGTTACCTCGGTAAAAACCTCATCATAGAAAAAACCACTTGGGAAAAAATCTATGATGAGGAAAAGAGCATAACGTCGATGAGTAGGGGATATGATCAAAGATGAGAGTGTAGCATGAAGACTTTAAGTACCTCGATCTTCAAAGATAGCTTTGAGCCATGTCGACTTTCCTAAGCTTCTTCTTGTCCGGTCTCTAGCTTCCGCTTCTTGTCCAGTCTCTTGCTTTAGCTTGCTTTTCACTTCCTCTTCAAGCATATAGTTTTGACGGTATTGATGTTTTCATGTGCCTCATCTAGCTGGTCTCATGACTTGGCATTTTTTTTTTCTTTCCTCCTTTCGTTTTGCTTGGCTACTCATATCGTTCCGGTCTCCTCTTTTAAGGTAGCCTTCGTTTCTCCATACAGTATGCCTCAGAGTGCTTGGTTACTGCCTGACTTGCTTCGATCAGAACCTTCCCAAACACATCATGCCTTGCCATCTTGACCACACTTCATAAACACATACCTTTATCAACACACTCGCCTTTCCTCTATAGTGCTCACATACTCCCCCTCAAGCTTGATCATGCATCAATGTACCCATCTGATCAAGCTTGTAACACAGAGAGGGAAGATAACCGCAGTTGTAGCCTTGTTCACAACCCAATAACCAATTTTTTTGAGGACTACGTCTTAGAGTGAATCAAGGCTAGTGAGGGAATTCTTCCCTTTCCTCTTACTGACTTGTGCTGCAAGGAATGAATTCACCGATTCCTATCCTTCCCACTTATTTCTCAACTTCACGCTTTGGTTTTTCCAAGCTCAGTGTATAGCTCTTCTCATCAACCGTTCTTGGGTGACACTTCTCCTCCTCCATTTGCTGACTATACATGCTCCCAAAACTTCTTGACTCCATTTCTCATTATGTGTCCCTTTCTTCTAAATTAACACTCCTCTCACCAAGAATTGTCCCAGCCTTCCTTGTTTAAACCTTTCATAGAAGATTTAAATTCATAAGTAGTTACCAGGGGGATTAAGAAGGTTAAAGCAAAAATTGGTTTACAAATATAAGAAATGAGATCAATAATTCACAAAAGTCTAAATATTCAATCAAAATACGAGTTTAGAGATTAGAGTACTCCCTTTTCATTGATGAGTTACCACTACGCAATCAATATATTGCTTGGAGATCACGAATGCCACACTTAGATCACCAAGCACATTCTTTGCCAGTTTTAATGATGTAGACCAAGGGGTTTTAGCAATTCCTCCGTTGTACACTTAAGTCGTTGGATGAATTTGCTACATGCCTCTTGGCTGTCAATTATAATTGACCGATCCTTATCTTCCATAGGTCTTTTCCACACCTTGTTTATGCTATTTCCTGCTAAGATCAACAATGGTTAGTGGCTCTAGCATTTCTTTCTTCATGGCTCTTCACCACAAAGGAACCTAAAGGATTTAGCTTTTGTCTTTGGTGAGTAACCTTATCACAAGATAGGAACCCCCAAAACAAAACTTTATCCAGAAAAAAACAAGTGAACCAAAGTCATTATGTGTTCCACATTCATAAGAAGGAAATCAGACTAAGGTTCATCTTTTGAAAAACAATCATGGCCTTAAGTGCTTTCTAGAAGCGGACCATGATTTTGGCTCGGGTGATGTATGGCCTTAGGTGTATTTCAATTCTCAAAAAATTTCATACGGACCTAACTCACCTTAGGGAGCAAAATCAAGAACCAGGGACTTCAATGCTTAGAAATGGTCCTTTGGCTTTAAATTCAAGGAATATAAATTAAAAATAATTTAAATATTGAAGGAACCAAGGACTTAAAATATTTTGAAAATAGTCCAAGGTCTGATTTTGATCAAAAGAACTTGGATTCAGCAAGGTTCTACAGCCATGAGTATCCTTAAGATTTCCTCTCCTTATTTAAAAGGATTCAGATTCCTCTAGGACTCTAGCTACAGATTCATCAAGGTTCTCATTCTTTTGATTTAAAAGGAAAATTTGGATTCAACATGCTCATGTATACTCATAAGAGCTAAATGAGACATGGTTCTCTTTCCTTAAAGCCGGATTCATCATAGCTTCATATGCTTCAATCCATATGGGTTAAGCGAAATTTACTATGGTTCTCAACAAAAGAGGAATTCGGATTCAACAAGGCCATTTCTACCCACAAGGGCATAATGAACCAGGGTTCTCTTTCCTTTAGCTGGAATCAACTCGGCTTTTGAAGAGAAGATGATTTAATTTTAGTTTATGCTTGTTTCCATAAGGAAGAAGCTTTTACTATAAATCTCTTTCTCAAGGAAGCTTGGATTCAGCAAGGTAATTTACACTCATAAGAGCTGAATGAACCCAGGTTCTCCTCCCTTTAATTGGAAGCTTGGATTCAGCAAGGTCATTTACACTCATAAGAGCAAAATGAACCCAGGTTCACCTTCCTTTCACCGATTTTCAACACAGCTTTAAGACACTAAATGGATGACTTAGAGATTTCAGATGGGGTTGAAAGAGAGTAGATTAAGTGCCCAGCAAAACCATGGAATCCATGGATTAAGCACTTGTAGCATACTTATCTCTTTCTCTCTTTTGTGGTTTATTATCCACAGCCACCAAGCTCATCTCTTCATTGTCAAACCCAGAATAAAACAAACATATATACCACGACACTAGGTGCATTAGATCTATAGAAATCAAGCACCATTCAGCGTGGTTCCCATATTTTAAATCACCCAAATCGCAAATCTGAATCAAAAATTACAATGGATTTCACTTTTCTATTCCAATGGAACTAGAAATTCATCCAAGGTTTTAAAAGGAAACAAAAAGCGATTTTGAGTCTTATTCATAACTAACAATGACTTAGAGAAGAAAAATGAGGCTTAGAGATGATGAGAAAAAAAAAATCTGAGCCCAAGAAACCATGGATCCAAAGACCAAAAGCTAGGAGCTTTCAGACTACAGATTTCTTTTCTTCCCTTGTGGTTCTTTTACCGCCTCACTTCCTTCCCTCATTGTCATCAAGGATCTGTAAACATGGCTTGGAGAAAAGGCTGGGGCTTAAGAATGAAGAGAAAACATTTAGCTAAGCCTAAACCATTGAAATGGAGAGGCAGTTTTAAGCATCGAATGATTCTTTCAAGCCTCCATCCTTTCTCTTCATCGCCATCTGCTCACGATACCATGTGAGAATTGATGCAGATATATAAACTAAGAGAATGAGAGATTGAATGCTGAATGAAACAAGGAAAGGAGAATGGGAGATTATGCAAAATTAAACTAGAGAGAATAAGAGATTAAGCATAAATAAAGGAGAATAAGCATGAATAATTAGAGAGAAGCTAGAGAGATGATAATCTGCAGCCCATAAGGGCTTTTAGACTAAAGGAGGCGGAATCTCTCTATTAGGTTACAAGGGGAGGGGTTTCCTCCTTTTATAGTTGAAGGAGGAAGCCCTAAATAAAAAAAGAAACTGCAGCAATAATGAATCCGCAGCTTACAGCACGGGATGAATAGTAATCTCGTATCTCGGGATGAATAGTACCCGAGATAAATAGTACCCAATCTTCTTCATAGAATGCCTTTTCTCAATAGATTCACGGGATGAATAGTAATCTCGGTTCTCGGGATGAATAGTACCCGAGATGAATAGTACCCGACCTTCTTCACGGAATGCCTTTTCTCAATAAATATGAAGAATCAATGGTTTCATTAACATGGATTTATCTATTTTCACCTGATATACCTAAAAATAGAGTTATGAACCTTCAAGATACAAATAAGAGTAAATAGAAGTGTTGAACTGTAACCAAAGGAGTTGGATCTCATACAACTTCTTTGAGATGGTCAAGATCTAGTACATAGAGCCACTGCTGGCTTTGTAGAGGGTTTGAGTGTTGAAACTTCATCAAAGGCTTAAATTCAGCCTTTTAGCACTCTTGATGATGTGATTAAACATGCTACCGAGGTGTAGAAGCAAGTTAAAATAAGAAACAAGCATTATAGCGTATCCCATAGTTTTGTTAGTTCTTAGAATCTCATAAGAGTTCCTAATGGTGAATACGGAGAATTGTAGCAAGAATACACATATGGAGGGTTAAACAAGACCTATTGATGTGAATATGAAGAATCAATAGTTTCATTGACATTATCTTGGCCATTTTCACATGATATACAAAAAACAGCAGTGATGAACCTTCAAGATACACATAAGAGTAAATAGAAGTGTTGAACTGTAACCAAAGAAGTTGGATCTCTTACAACTGCTTTGAGATGTTCAAGATCCAGTACATAGAGCCACTTGTTGGCTTTGTAGAGGGTTTGAGTGATGAAACTGCATCAAAGGCTTAGATTCAGCCTTTTAGCATTCTTGATGATATGATTAAGCTTGCTACCAAAGTGTAGAAGCAAGTTAAAGTAAGAACTAAGCATTATATCTTATCCTATAGTTCTGTTAGTTCTTAGAACCTCATAGGAGTTCCTAATGGTGAATATGGGGGGTTGTAGCAAGAAGACACATATAGAGACTTAAACAACACCTATTGATGTGAATATTGTGGGAATTGATACAGATATATAAACTAAGAGAATGAGAGATTGAATGCTTTGAATGAAACAAGGAAAGGAGAATGGGAGATTATACAAAATTAACCTCGAGTGAACAAGAGAGTAAGCAAAAATAAAGGAGAATAAGCATGAATAATTAGAGAGAAGCTAGAGAGATGATAATCTGCAGCCCATAAGGGCTTTTAGACTAAAGGAGGCGGAATCTCTCTATTAGGTTACAAGGGAGGGTTTCCTCCTTTTTATAGTTGAAGGAGGAAGCCCTAAATAAAAAAAAACTGCAGCAATAATGAATCCGCAGGTTACAGCACGGGATGAATAGTAATCTCGTGTCTCGGGATGAATAGTACCCGAGATGAATAGTACCCAACCTTCTTCATAGAATGCCTTTTCTCAATAGATTCACAGGATGAATAGTAATCTCGGTTCTCGGGATAAATAGTACCCGAGATGAATAGTCCCCGACCTTCTTCACGGAATGCCTTTTCTCAATACTCCCCCTCAAGCTTAGCCGTCGGTGAACAAAGACTAAGCTTGGACCTACATAGGCGTTACCTCGGTAAAAACCTCATCATAGAAAAAACCACTTGGGAAAAAATCTATGATGAGGAAAAGAGCATAACGTCGATGAGTAGGGGATATGATCAAAGATGAGAGTGTAGCATGAAGACTTTAAGTACCTCGATCTTCAAAGATAGCTTTGAGCCATGTCGACTTTCCTAAGCTTCTTCTTGTCCGGTCTCTAGCTTCCGCTTCTTGTCCAGTCTCTTGCTTTAGCTTGCTTTTCACTTCCTCTTCAAGCATATAGTTTTGACGGTATTGATGTTTTCATGTGCCTCATCTAGCTGGTCTCATGACTTGGCATTTTTTTTTTCTTTCCTCCATTTGTTTAGCTTGGCTACTCATATGCGTTTCCCGGTCTCCTCTTTTAAGGTAGCCTTCGTTTCTCCATACAGTATGCCTCAGAGTGCTTGGTTACTGCCTGACTTGCTTCGATCAGAACCTTCCCAAACACATCATGCCTTGCCATCTTGACCACACTTCATAAACACATACCTTTATCAACACACTCGCCTTTCCTCTATAGTGCTCACATACTCCCCCTCAAGCTTGATCATGCATCAATGTACCCATCTGATCAAGCTTGTAACACAGAGAGGGAAGATAACAGATTTAGCCTTGTTCACAACCCAATAACCAATTTTTTTTGAGGACTACGTCTTAGAGTGAATCAAGGCTAGTGAGGGAATTCTTCCCTTTCCTCTTCTTGACTTGTTGCGCAAGGAATGAATTCACCGATTCCTATCCTTCCCACTTATTTCTCAACTTCACGCTTTGGTTTTTCCAAGCTCAGTGTATAGCTCTTCTCATCAACCGTTCTTGGGTGACACTTCTCCTCCTCCATTTGCTGACTATACATGCTCCCAAAACTTCTTGACTCCATTTCTCATTATGTGTCCCTTTCTTCTAAATTAACACTCCTCTCACCAAGAATTGTCCCAGCCTTCCTTGTTTAAACCTTTCATAGAAGATTTAGATTCATAAGTAGTTACCAGGGGGATTAAGAAGGTTAAAGCAAAAATTGGTTTACAAATATAAGAAATGAGATCAATAATTCACAAAAGTCTAAATATTCAATCAAAATACGAGTTTAGAGATTAGAGTACTCCTTTTCATTGATGAGTTACCACTCATAATCAATATATTGCTTGGAGATCACGAATGCCACACTTAGATCACCAAGCACATTCTTTGCCAGTTTTAATGATGTAGACCAAGGGGTTTTAGCAATTCCTCCGTTGTACACTTAAGTCGTTGGATGAATTTGCTACATGCCTCTTTTTGTCAATTATAATTGACCGATCCTTATCTTCCATAGGTCTTTTCCACACCTTGTTTATGCTATTTCCTGCTAAGATCAACAATGGTTAGTGGCTCTAGCATTTCTTTCTTCATGGCTCTTCACCACAAAGGAACCTAAAGGATTTAGCTTTTGTCTTTGGTGAGTAACCTTATCACAAGATAGGAACCCCCAAAACAAAACTTTATCCAGAAAAAAACAAGTGAACCAAAGTCATTATGTGTTCCACATTCATAAGAAGGAAATCAGACTAAGGTTCATCTTTTGAAAAACAATCATGGCCTTAAGTGCTTTCTAGAAGCGGACCATGATTTTGGCTCGGGTGATGTATGGCCTTAGGTGTATTTCAATTCTCAAAGAATTTCATACGGACCTAACTCACCTTAGGGAGCAAAATCAAGAACCAGGGACTTCAATGCTTAGAAATGGTCCTTTGGCTTTAAATTCAAGGAATATAAATTAAAAATAATTTAAATATTGAAGGAACCAAGGACTTAAAATATTTTGAAAATAGTCCAAGGTCTGATTTTGATCAAAAGAACTTGGATTCAGCAAGGTTCTACAGCCATGAGTATCCTTAAGATTTCCTCTCCTTATTTAAAAGGATTCAGATTCCTCTAGGACTCTAGCTACAGATTCATCAAGGTTCTCATTCTTTTGATTTAAAAGGAAAATTTGGATTCAACATGCTCATGTATACTCATAAGAGCTAAATGAGACATGGTTCTCTTTCCTTAAAGCCGGATTCATCATAGCTTCACATGCTTCAATCCATAAGGGTTAAGCGAAATTTACTATGGTTCTCAACAAAAGAGGAGGAATTCGGATTCAACAAGGCCATTTCTACCTAAGGGCATAATGAACCAGGGTTCTCTTTCCTTTAGCTGGAATCAACTCGGCTTTTTGAAGAGAAGATGATTTAATTTTAGTTTATGCTTGTTTCCATAAGGAAGAAGCTTTTACTATAAATCTCTTTCTCAAGGAAGCTTGGATTCAGCAAGGTAATTTACATTCATAAGAGCTGAATGAACCCAGGTTCTCCTCCCTTTAATTGGAAGCTTGGATTCAGCAAGGTCATTTACACTCATAAGAGCAAAATGAACCCAGGTTCACCTTCCTTTCACCGATTTTCAACACAGCTTTAAGACACTAAATGGATGACTTAGAGATTTCAGATGGGGTTGAAAGAGAGTAGATTAAGTGCCCAGCAAAACCATGGAATCCATCGATTAAGCACTTGTAGCACACCTATCTCCTTCTCTCTTTTGTGGTTTATTATCCACAGCCACCAAGCTCATCTCTTCATTGTCAAACCCAGAATAAAACAAACATATATACCACGACACTAGGTGCATTAGATCTATAGAAATCAAGCACCATTCAGCGTGGTTCCCATATTTTGAATCACCCAAATCGCAAATCTGAATCAAAATTACAATGGATTTCACTTTTCTATTCCAATGGAACTAGAAATTCATCCAAGGTTTTAAAAGGAAACAAAAAGCGATTTTGAGTCTTATTCATACCTACCAATAACTTAGAGAAGAAAAATGAGGCTTAGAGATGATGAGAAAAAAAAAATCTGAGCCCAGCAAACCATGGATCCAAAGACCAACAGCTAGGAGCTTTCAGCTTACAGATTTCTTTTCTTCCCTTGTGGTTCTTTACCACGCCTCACTTCCTTCCCCTCATTGTCATCAAGGATCTGTAAACATGGCTTGGAGAAAAGGCTGGGGCTTAAGAATGAAGAGAAAACATTTAGCTAAGCCTAAACCATTGAAATGGAGAGGCAGTTTTAAGCATCAGATGATTCTTTCAAGCCTCCATCCTTTCTCTTCATCGCCATCTGCTCTGATACCATGTGAGAATTGATGCAGATATATAAACTAAGAGAATGAGAGATTGAATGCTGAATGAAACAAGGAAAGGAGAATGGGAGATTATGCAAAATTAAACTAGAGAGAATAAGAGATTAAGCATAAATAAAGGAGAATAAGCATGAATAATTAGAGAGAAGCTAGAGAGATGATAATCTGCAGCCCATAAGGGCTTTTAGACTAAAGGAGGCGGAATCTCTCTATTAGGTTACAAGGGGAGGGGTTTCCTCCTTTTATAGTTGAAGGAGGAAGCCCTAAATAAAAAAAGAAACTGCAGCAATAATGAATCCGCAGCTTACAGCACGGGATGAATAGTAATCTCGTATCTCGGGATGAATAGTACCCGAGATAAATAGTACCCAACCTTCTTCATAGAATGCCTTTTCTCAATAGATTCACGGGATGAATAGTAATCTCGGTTCTCGGGATGAATAGTACCCGAGATGAATAGTACCCGACCTTCTTCACGGAATGCCTTTTCTCAATAAATATGAAGAATCAATGGTTTCATTAACATGGATTTATCCATTTTCACCTGATATACCTAACAACAGAGTTATGAACCTTCAAGATACAAATAAGAGTAAATAGAAGTGTTGAACTGTAAGCAAAGGAGTTGGATCTCATACAACTTCTTTGAGATGGTCAAGATCTAGTACATAGAGCCACTGCTGGCTTTGTAGAGGGTTTAAGTGTTGAAACTTCCTCAAAGGCTTAAATTCAGCCTTTTAGCACTCTTGATGATGTGATTAAGCATGCTACCGAGGTGTAGAAGCAAGTTAAAATAAGAAACAAGCATTATAGCGTATCCCATAGTTTTGTTAGTTCTTAGAATCTCATAAGAGTTCCTAATGGTGAATACGGAGAGTTGTAGCAAGAATACACATATGGAGGGTTAAACAAGACCTATTGATGTGAATATTGAGAATTAATGGTTTCATTGACATTATCTTGGCCATTTTCACATGATATACAAAAAAACAGGGTGATGAACCTTCAAGATACACATAAGAGTAAATAGAAGTGTTGAACTGTAGCCAAAGAAGTTGGATCTCTTACAACTGCTTTGAGATGTTCAAGATCCAGTACATAGAGCCACTGTTGGCTTTGTAGAGGGTTTGAGTGATGAAACTGCATCAAAGGCTTAGATTCAGCCTTTTAGCACTCTTGATGATGTGATTAAGCATGCTACCGAGGTGTAGAAGCAAGTTAAAGTAAGAAACAAGCATTATAGCTTATCCCATAGTTCTGTTACTTTCCTTTTTAAGAAACTTTTCTTTTTAGGAAACTTTCCTTTTTAGGAAACCTTCCTTTCCAGAAATTTTTAGGGTTTCTTAAATGTCATAGCAACATGACCACAACCTCCCTTCCTCAACCTACAGCCAACCACAACAACAAAACAACCTTTAACCTAAACTGGAAAAATATCAGAAACGATCAGCCTAAAAGATAGGATCACAAATCGAAATCTAACCGTCCACATTACAATCGCACCGTTGAAAGTAAACTCCTAGATGTCCGGAAACTAACCCCAAAGTTTTGTGATGATCCGACCATAGATGAACTCGCGATCTCTCTTTGAATCCATGTTGGTCCAGATCGCGTCTGAAAAAAGACACCTCACAAAATTACGAATAACTTTCAGAATATTAATCCAAATCAAATCCGCAAAGTGGTATCTCTAGATATAAGGGTTAACTACAATACCACTAAATTTCCATACCATTGAAAACGATTTACTAGGTCGAACCTTCGTTATAGCACGACATGTCGGATATATCTACATCTCCTTCATGTGCAGATTTCCTTCTTCTCTTTCAGCCACACTCAGCCTCTCTCTTTCTCTCCTTGAAAGGTGGCCACGAAAATTATGAGGAACAATTAGGGTTTCTGCAAATTTTAGGGTTTAAATAGGTTTAGAGTTTTATTCTCCAAAATTTCTCTTAACTCCCTAAACTTTTCAGTCTTCCCAATTCAGCCCCACAACTCTTTAAACTATCAATTAAACCCTAATTAAAAGGAATACGAATGTTACAGTTTAAGTGATGAAACTTTATCAAAGGCTTAGATTTAGCCTTTTAGCACTCTTAATGATTTGATTAAGCATGCTACCAAGGTGTAGAAGCAAGTTAACGTAAGAAACAAGCATTATAGCTTATCCCATAATTTTGTTAGTTCTTAGAATATCATAGGAGTTTCTAATGGTGAATATGGAGAGTTGTAGCAAGAAGACACATACGGAGGCTTAAACAACATCTATTTATGTGAATATAAAGAATCAATGGTTTCATTGACATGGATTTGGCCATTTTCAGCTGATATACATAAAAACAGAGTTATGAACCTTCAAGATACAAATAAGAGCCAATAGAAGTGTTGAACTGTAACCAAAGGAGTTGGATATCTTACAACTGCTTTGAGATGTCCAAGATCTAGTACATAGAGCCACTGTTGGCTTTGTAGAGGGTTTGAGTGATGAAACTTCATCAAAGGCTTAGATTCAGCCTTTTAGCACTCTTGATGATGTGATTAAGCTTGCTACCAAAGTGTAGAAGTAAGTTAAAGTAAGAACTAAGCATTATAGCTTATCCTATAGTTCCGTTAGTTCTTAGAACCTCATAGGAGTTTCCAATGGTGAATATGGAGAGTTGTAGCAAGAAGACACATATGAAGGCTTAAACAACACCTATTGATGTGAATATGAAAAATCAATGGTTTCATCGACAAGGATTTGGCCATTTTCAGCTGATATACCTAAAAACAAAGTTATGAATCTTCAAGATACAAATAAGAGTGAATAGAAGTTTTGAACTATATCCAATGGAGTTGGATCTCTTACAATTGCTTTGAGATGTTCAAGATCCAGTACATAAAGCCATTGTCGGCTTTGTAGAGGGTTTGAGTGATGAAACTTCATCAAAGGCTTAGATTCAGCCTTTTAGCACTCTTGATGATTTGATTAAGCATGCTACCAAGGTGTAGAAGCAAGTTAAAGTAAGAAACAAGCATTATACCGTATCCTATAGTTCTGTTAGTTCTTAGAATCTCATAGGAGTTCCTAATGTTGAATATGGAGAGTTGTAGCAAGAAGACACATATGGAGGCTTAAACAACACCTATTGATGTGAATATGAAGAATCAACGGTTTCATTATAATCGATTTGGCCATTTTCACCTGATTTACTTAAAGAAAGAGTTATGAACCTTCAAGATACAAATAAGAGTAAATAGAAGTGTTGAACTGTAACCAAAGGAGTTGGATCTCTTACAACTGCTTTGAGATGTTCAAGATCCAGTACAGAGAGCCATTGTTGTCTTTGTAGAGGGTTTGAGTGATGAAAGTTCATCTAAGGCTTAGATTCAGCCTTTTATCACTCTTGATGATGTGATTAAGCATGCTACCAAGGCGTATAAGCAAGTTATAGTTAGAAATAAACATTATAGCTTAACCCATAGTTTTGTTAGTTCTTAGAATCTCATATGAGTTCCTAATGGTGAATATTTTGGGTTGTAGCAAAAAGACACATATGGAGGCTTAAACAACACCTATTGATGTGAATATAAAGAGTCAATGGTTTCATTGACATGGATTTGGCCATTTTCACCTGATATACCCAAAAAAAGAGTGATTAACATTCAAGATACAAATAAGAGTAAAAAGAAGTATTGAACTGTAAGCAAAGGAGTTGGATCTCTTACAAGTGCTTTCAGATGTTCAAGATCACGATTACAGTGCCATTGTAGGCTTTGTAGAGGGTTTGAGTGATGAAACTTTATCAAAGGCTTAGATTCAGCCTTTTAGCAATCTTCATGATTTGATTAAGCATGCTACCAAGGTGTAGAAGCAAGTTAAAGTAAGAAACAAGCATTATACCGTATCCTATAGTTCTGTTAGTTCTTAGAATCTCATAGGAGTTCCTAATGTTGAATATGGAGAGTTGTAGCAAGAAGACACATATGGAAGCTTAAACAACACCTATTGATGTGAGTATGAAGAATCAACGGTTTCATTATAATCGATTTGGCCATTTTCACCTGATCTACTTAAAGAAAGAGTTATGAACCTTCAAGATACAAATAAGAGTAAATAGAAGTGTTGAACTGTAACCAAAGGAGTTGGATCTCTTACAACTGCTTTGAGATGTTCAAGATCCAGGCCATTGTTGTCTTTGTAGAGGGTTTGAGTGATGAACCTTCATCTAAGGCTTAGATTCAGCCTTTTATCACTCTTGATGATGTGATTAAGCATGCTACCAAGGCGTATAAGCAAGTTATAGTTAGAAACAAACATTATAGCTTAACCCATAGTTTTGTTAGTTCTTAGAATCTCATATGAGTTCCTAATTGTGAATATTTTGGGTTGTAGCAAAAAGACACATATGGAGGCTTAAACAACACCTATTGATGTGAATATAAAGAGTCAATGGTTTCATTGACATGGATTTGGCCATTTTCACCTGATATACCCAAAAAAAGAGTGATGAACATTCAACATACAAATAAGAGTAAAAAGAAGTGTTGAACTGTAAGCAAAGGAGTTGGATCTCTTACAAGTGCTTTGAGATGTTCAAGATCCAGTACACAGTGCCATTGTAGGCTTTGTAGAGGGTTTGAGTGATGAAACTTTATCAAAGGCTTAGATTCAGCTTTTTAGCAATCTTCATGATTTGATTAAGCATGCTACCAAGGTGTAGAAGCAAGTTAAAGTAAGAAACAAGCATTATACCATATCCTATAGTTCTGTTAGTTCTTAGAATCTCATAGGAGTTCCTAATGTTGAATATGGAGAGTTGTAGCAAGAAGACACATATGGAGGCTTAAACAACACCTATTGATGTGAATATGAAGAATACGGTTTCATTATAATCGATTTGGCCATTTTCACCTGATCTACTTAAAGAAAGAGTTATGAACCTTCAAGATACAAATAAGAGTAAATAGAAGTGTTGAACTGTAACCAAAGGAGTTGGATCTCTTACAACTGCTTTGAGATGTTCAAGATCCAGTACAGAGAGCCATTGTTGTCTTTGTAGAGGGTTTGAGTGATGAAACTTCATCTAAGGCTTAGATTCAGCCTTTTATCACTCTTGATGATGTGATTAAGCATGCTACCAAGGCGTATAAGCAAGTTATAGTTAGAAACAAACATTATAGCTTAACCCATAGTTTTGTTAGTTCTTAGAATCTCATATGAGTTCCTAATGGTGAATATTTTGGGTTGTAGCAAAAAGACACATATAGAGGCTTAAACAACACCTATTGATGTGAATATAAAGAGTCAATGGTTTCATTGACATGGATTTGGCCATTTTCACCTGATATACCCAAAAAAAGAGTGATGAACATTCAAGATACAAATAAGAGTAAAAAGAAGTGTTGAACTGTAAGCAAAGGAGTTGGATCTCTTACAAGTGCTTTGAGATGTTCAAGATCCAGTACACAGTGCCATTGTAGGCTTTGTAGAGGGTTTGAGTGATGAAACTTTATCAAAGGCTTAGATTCAGCCTTTTAGCAATCTTCATGATTTGATTAAGCATGCTACCAAGGTGTAAAAGCAAGTTAAAGTAAGAAACAAGCATTATACCGTATCCTATAGTTCTGTTAGTTCTTAGAATCTCATAGGAGTTCCTAATGTTGAATATGGAGAGTTGTAGCAAGAAGACACATATGGAGGCTTAAACAACACCTATTGATGTGAATATGAAGAATCAACGGTTTCATTATAATCGATTTGGCCATTTTCACCTGATCTACTTAAAGAAAGAGTTATGAACCTTCAAGATACAAATAAGAGTAAATAGAAGTGTTGAACTGTAACCAAAGGAGTTGGATCTCTTACAACTGCTTTGAGATGTTCAAGATCCAGTACAGAGAGCCATTGTTGTCTTTGTAGAGGGTTTGAGTGATGAAACTTCATCTAAGGCTTAGATTCAGCCTTTTATCACTCTTGATGATGTGATTAAGCATGCTACCAAGGCGTATAAGCAAGTTATAGTTAGAAACAAACATTATAGCTTAACCCATAGTTTTGTTAGTTCTTAGAATCTCATATGAGTTCCTAATGGTGAATATTTTGGGTTGTAGCAAAAAGACACATATGGAGGCTTAAACAACACCTATTGATGTGAATATAAAGAGTCAATGGTTTCATTGACATGGATTTGGCCATTTTCACCTGATATACCCAAAAAAAGAGTGATGAACATTCAAGATACAAATAAGAGTAAAAAGAAGTGTTGAACTGTAAGCAAAGGAGTTGGATCTCTTACAAGTGCTTTGAGATGTTCAAGATCCAGTACACAGTGCCATTGTAGGCTTTGTAGAGGGTTTGAGTGATGAAACTTTATCAAAGGCTTAGATTTAGCCTTTTAGCAATCTTCATGATTTGATTAAGCATGCTACCAAGGTGTAGAAGCAAGTTAACGTAAGAAACAAGCATTATAGCTTATCCCATAGTTTTGTTAGTTCTTAGAATCTCATAGGAGTTCTTAATGGTGAATATGGAGAGTTGTAGCAAGAAGACACATATAGATACTTAAACAACACCTATTGATGTGAATAAGAAGAATCAATGGTTTCATTGATATGGATTTGGCCATTTTCACCTGATATACCTAAAAACAGAGTTATGAACCTTTAAGATACAAATAAGAGCCAATAGAAGTGTTGAACTGTAACCAAAGGAGTTGGATATCTTACAACTGCTTTGAAATGTTCAAGATCCACTACATAGAGCCACTGTTGGCTTTGTAGAGGGTTTGAGTGATAAAACTTCATCAAAGGCTTAGATTCAGCCTTTTAGCACTCTTGATGATGTGATTAAACTTGCTACCAAGGTGTAGAAGTAAGTTAAAGTAAGAACTAAGCATTATAACTTATGTCATAGTTCTGTTAGTTCTTAGAATGTCATAAGAGTTCCTAATGGTGAATATGGAGAGTTGTAGCAAGAAGACACATATGAAGGCTTAAACAACACCTATTAATGTGATTATGAAGAATCAATGGTTTTATTGACATAGATTTAGCCATTTTCAGCTGATATACTTAAAAACAGAGTTATGAACCTTCAAGATACAAATAAGAGCGAATAGAAGTGTTGAACTGTAACCAAAGAATTTAGATCTCTTACAACTAGTTTGAGATGTTCAAGATCCAGTACATAGAGCCATTGTTGGCTTTGTAGAGGGTTTGAGTGATGAAACTTCATCAAAGGCTTAGATTCAGCCTTTTAGCACTCTTGATTATGTGATTAAGCTTGCTACCAAAGTGTAGAAGCAAGTTAAAGTAAGAACTAAGCATTATAGCTTATCCTATAGTTCTGTTAGTTGTTAGAATCTTATAAGAGTTCCTAATGGTGAATATGGAGAGTTGTAGCAAGAAGACACATATGAAGGCTTAAACAACACCTATTGATGTGAATATGAAGAATCAATGGTTTCATTGACATGGATTTGGCCATTTTCAGCTGATATACCTAAAAACAGAGTTATGAACCTTCAAGATACAAATTAGAGTGAATAAAAGTTTTGACCTGTAACCAAATGAGTTGGATCTCTTACAACTTCTTTGAGATGTTCAAGATCCAGTACCTAGAACCATTGTCGGCTTTGTAGACGGTTTGAGTGATGAAACTTCATCAAAGGCTTAGATTCTACCTTTTAGCACTCTTGATGATGTGATTAACCATGCTACCAAGGTGTTGAAGTTAGTTAAAGTAAGAAACAAGCATTATAGTTGGATCTCTTACAAGTGCTTTGAGATGTTCAAGATCCAGTACACAGAGCCATTGTAGGCTTTGTAGAGGGTTTATGAAACACCCCGTCTCGGAATCTACTAAATCGGAACGGTTTAACAACAGATAAACCGACTATTTTTAAAATTTTCTAACAACTTAACCGAATAAATTAAACTCCAATTAATTTATTTCAAACACCAGTCAACATCAAACAAACAAGTTAGCGGAAGCAAATAGTATTCAAACCAACCAATAAATAAAATAACAAATAAATCAACAAACTAGTCATGTTATCCACTCCACAGCCTTGGTCCCATGAGCTCCAGCAAAACTCAGTTCTTACCTGCATCACATAATGAGATGCCTCAGTATAAAAGATACTGAATGAGGCAACAACTACACCACAGCTAACATTCACCAATAACAGCAATCAACAATCACAATCATATCAACAAGCAACACATGCCATAAATAATAAGTATAAACATTCATTACTCCTAATGAACCAACAACAAGAACCACAGAAACGAGGACCACTCGAAGTCTTCAGACTAACCACAGTCTAACACATAAGTACTCACTTTTGCTCACAACGATTTCTTTGATGGCACTTTCCTTTTTAAGAAACTTTCCTTTTTAGGAAATTTTCCTTTTTAGGAAACTTTCCTTTTTAGGAAACCTTCCTTTCCAGAAATTTTTAGGGTTTCTTAAATGTCATAGCAACATGACCACAACCTCCCTTCCTCAACCTACAGCCAACCACAACAACAAAACAACCTTTAACCTAAACTGGAAAAATATCAGAAACGATCAGCCTAAAAGATAGGATCACAAATCGAAATCTAACCGTCCACATTACAATCGCACCGTTGAAAGTAAACTCCTAGATGTCCTGAAACTAACCCCAAAGTTTTGTGATGATCCGACCATAGATGAACTCGCGATCTCTCTTTGAATCCATGTTGGTCCAGATCGCGTCTGAAAAAAGACACCTCACAAAATTACGAATAACTTTCAGAATATTAATCCAAATCAAATCCGCAAAGTGGTATCTCTAGATATAAGGGTTAACTACAATACCACTAAATTTCCATACCATTGAAAACGATTTACTAGGTCAGACCTTCGTTATAACGACATGTCGGATATATCTACATCTCCTTCATGTGCAGATTTCCTTCTTCTCTTTCAGCCACACTCAGCCTCTCTCTTTCTCTCCTTGAAAGGTGGCCACGAAAATTATGAGGAACAATTAGGGTTTCTGCAAATTTTAGGGTTTAAATAGGTTGAGAGTTTTATTCTCCAAAATTTCTCTTAACTCCCTAAACTTTTCAGTCTTCCCAATTCAGCCCCACAACTCTTTAAACTATCAATTAAACGGAGTAAGAAAAACTGATTTAATCAACGCAGTCCTTAACTTTTAAATACTCCAATTAAACCCTAATTAAAAGGAATACGAATGTTACAGTTTAAGTGATGAAACTTTATCAAAGGCTTAGATTTAGCCTTTTAGCACTCTTAATGATTTGATTAAGCATGCTACCAAGGTGTAGAAGCAAGTTAACGTAAGAAACAAGCATTATAGCTTATCCCATAATTTTGTTAGTTCTTAGAATATCATAGGAGTTTCTAATGGTGAATATGGAGAGTTGTAGCAAGAAGACACATACGGAGGCTTAAACAACATCTATTTATGTGAATATAAAGAATCAATGGTTTCATTGACATGGATTTGGCCATTTTCAGCTGATATACATAAAAACAGAGTTATGAACCTTCAAGATACAAATAAGAGCCAATAGAAGTGTTGAACTGTAACCAAAGGAGTTGGATATCTTACAACTGCTTTGAGATGTCCAAGATCTAGTACATAGAGCCACTGTTGGCTTTGTAGAGGGTTTGAGTGATGAAACTTCATCAAAGGCTTAGATTCAGCCTTTTAGCACTCTTGATGATGTGATTAAGCTTGCTACTAAAGTGTAGAAGTAAGTTAAAGTAAGAACTAAGCATTATAGCTTATCCTATAGTTCCGTTAGTTCTTAGAACCTCATAGGAGTTTCTAATGGTGAATATGGAGAGTTGTAGCAAGAAGACACATATGAAGGCTTAAACAACACCTATTGATGTGAATATGAAAAATCAATGGTTTCATTGACAAGGATTTGGCCATTTTCAGCTGATATACCTAAAAACAGAGTTATGAATCTTCAAGATACAAATAAGAGTGAATAGAAGTTTTGAACTATATCCAATTGAGTTGGATCTCTTACAATTGCTTTGAGATGTTCAAGATCCAGTACGTAAAGCCATTGTCGGCTTTGTAGAGGGTTTGAGTGATGAAACTTCATCAAAGGCTTAGATTCAGCCTTTTAGCACTCTTGATGATTTGATTAAGCATGCTACAAGGGTGTAGAAGCAAGTGAAGGTAAGAAACAAGCATTATACCGTATCCTATAGTTCTATTAGTTCTTAGAATCTCATAGGAGTTCCTAATGTTGAATATGGAGAGTTGTAGCAAGAAGACACATATGGAGGCTTAAACAACACCTATTGATGTGAATATGAAGAATCAATGGTTTCATTGACATGAATTTTGCCATTTTCAGCTGATATACCTAAAAACATAGTCATGAATTTTCAAGATACAAATAAAAGTGAATAGAAGTTTTGAACTATAACCAAATGAGTTGGCTCTCTTACAACTGCTTTAAGATGTTCAAGATCCAGTACACAGAGCCATTGTAGGCTTTGTAGAGGGTTTGAGTGATGAAACTTTATCAAAGGCTTAGATTTAGCCTTTTAGCACTCTTCATGATTTGATTAAGCATGCTACCAAGGTGTAGAAGCAAATTAACGTAAGAAACAAGCATTATAGCTTATCCTATACTTTTGTTAGTTCTTAGAATCTCATAGGAGTTCCTAATGGTGAATATGGAGAGTTGTAACAAGAAAACACATATAGAGACTTAAATAACACCTATTGATGTGAATATGAAGAATCAATGGTTTCATTGACATGGATTTGGCCATTTTCACCTGATATACCTAAAAACAGAGTAATGAACCTTCAAGATACAAATAAGAGTAAATAGAAGTGTTGAAATGTAACCAAAGGAGTTGGATCTCTTACAATTGCTATGAGATGTTCAAGATCCAGTAGACAGAGCGATTGTTGGCTTTGTAGAGGGTTTGAGTGATAAAACTTCATCAAAGGTTTAGATTCAGCCTTTTGGCACTCTTGATGATGTAGTTAAGCATGCTACCAAGGTGTAGAAGTAAGTTAAAGTAAGAAACAAGCATTATAACTTATGTCATAGTTCTGTTAGTTCTGAAAATCTTATAAGAGTTCCTAATGGTGAATATGGAGAGTTGTAGCAAGAAGACACATATGAAGGCTTAAACAACACCTATTAATGTGATTATGAAGAATCAATGGTTTCATTGACATGGATTTGGCCATTTTCAATTGATATGCCTAAAAACAGAGTTATAAATCTTCAAGATACAAATAAGAATGAATAGAAGTTTTGAACTGTATCCAAATGACTTGGATCTCTTACAACTACTTTGAGATGTTCAAGATCTAGTACACAGAGCCATTGTAGGCTTTGTAAAGGGTTTGAGTGATGAAACTTTATTAAAGGCTTAGATTCAGCCTTTTAGCACTCTTGATGATTTGATTAAGCATGCTATCGGGGTGGATAAGGATGTTAAAATAAGAAACAAGCATCATAACTTATCCCATAGTTCTGTTAGTGCTTAGAATCATATAAGAGTTCCTAATGGTGAATATGGAGAGTTGTAGCAAGAAGACACATACAAAGGCTTAAACAACACCTATTGATGTGAATATGAAGAATCAATGGTTTCATTGACATAGATTTAGCCATTTTCAGCTGATATACCTAAAAACAGAGTTATGAACCTTCAAGATACAAATAAGAGCGAATAGGAGTGTTGAACTGTAACCAAAGAATTTGAATCTTTTACAACTACTATGAGATGTTCAAGATCCAGTACATAGAGCCATTGTTGGCTTTGTAGAGGGTTTGAGTGATTAAACTTTATCAAAGGCTTAGATTCAGCCTTTTAGCACTCTTGATTATGTGATTAAGCTTGCTACCAAAGTGTAGAAGCAAGTTAAAGTAAGAACTAAGCATTATAGCTTATCCTATAGTTCTGTTAGTTGTTAGAATCTTATAAGAGTTCCTAATGGTGAATATGGAGAGTTGTAGCAAGAAGACACATATAAAGGCTTAATTAACACCTATTGATGTGAACATGAAGAATCAATGGTTTCATTGACATGGATTTGGCCATTTTCACCTGATATACCTAAAAACAGAGTTATGAACCTTCAAGATACAAATAAGAGTAAATAAAAGTGTTGAAATGTAACCAAAGGAGTTGGATCTATTACAACTGCTTTGAGATGTTCAAGATCCAGTATAGAGAGCAAATGTTGGCTTTGTACAGGGTTTAGATTCAGCCTTTTAGCACTCTTGATAATGTGATTAATCATGCTACCAAGGTGTATGAGCAAGTTAAAGTTAGAAACAAGCATTATAGCTTAACCCATAGGTTTGTTAGTTCTTAGAATCTTATAAGAGTTCCTAATGGTGAATATGGAGAGTTGTAGCTAGAAGAAACATATGAAGGCTTAAACAACACCTGTTGATGTGAATATGAAGAATCAATGGTTTCATTGACATGGATTTGGCCATTTTCAGCTGATATACCTAGAAACACAGTTATGAACCTTCAAGATACAAATAAGAGCGAATAGGAGTGTTGAACTGTAACCAAAGATGTTGGATCTCTTACAACTGCTTTGAGATGTTCAAGATCCAGTACATAGAGCCATTGTAAGCTTTGTAGAGGGTTTGAGTGATGAAACTTCATCAAAGGCTTAGATTCAGCTTTTTAAGACTCTTGATGATGTGATTAAGCATTTTACCAAGGTGTAAAAGCAAGTTAAAGTAAGAAACAGGCATTATACCTTATCCCATAGTTTTGTTAATTCTTAGAATCTCATAGGAGTTCGTAATGGTGAATATGAAGAGTTGTAACAAGATGACACATATGGAGGCTTAAACAACACCTATTGATGTGAATATGAAGAATCAATGGTTTTATTGACATGGATTTGGCCATTTTCACCTGCTATACCAAAAAAAAAAGTGATGAACATTCAAGATACAAATAAGAATAAAAAGAAGTGTTGAACTTTAACCAAAGGAGTTGGATCTCTTTCAAGTCCTTTGAGATGTTCAAAATCCAATACACAGAGCCATTGTAGGCTTTGTAAAGGGTTTAAGTGATGAAACTTTATCAAAGTTTTAGATTTAGCCTTTTGGCACTCTTCATGATTTGATTAAGCATGCTACCAAGGTGTGGAAGCAAGTTAACATAAAAAACAAGCATTATAGCTTATCCCATAGTTTTGTTAGTTCTTAGAATCTCATAGGAGTTCCTAATGGTGAATATGGAGAGTTGTAGCAAGAAGATACATATGGACGCTTAAACAACACCTATTGATGTGCATATGAAGAATCAATGGTTTCATTGACATGAATTTTGCCATTTTCAGCTGATATACCTAAAAACATAGTCATGAATTTTCAAGATACAAATAAAAGTTAATAGAAGTTTTGAACTATAACCAAATGAGTTGGCTCTCTTACAACTGCTTTAAGATGTTCAAGATCCAGTACACAGAGCCATTGTAGGCTTTGTAGAGGGTTTGAGTGATGAAACTGTATCAAAGGCTTAGATTTAGCCTTTTAGCACTCTTCATGATTTGATTAAGCATGCTTCCAAGGTGTAAAAAAAAAAAAGCATTATAGCTTATCCCATACTTTTGTTAGTTCTTAGAATCTCATAGGAGTTCCTAATGGTGAATATGGAGAGTTGTAGCAAGAAGACACATATAGAGATTTAAACAACACCTATTGATGTGAATATGAAGAATCAATGGTTTCATTGACATGGATTTGACCATTTTCACCTGATATACCTAAAAACAGAGTTATGAACCTTCAAGATACAAATAAGAGTAAATAAAAGTGTTGAAATGTAACCAAAGGCGTTGGATCTATTACAACTGCTTTAAGATGTTCAAGATCCAGTACATAGAGCGAATGTTGGCTTTGTATAGGGTTTGAGTGATAAAACTTCATCAAAGGTTTAGATTCAGCCTTTTAGCACTTTTGATAATGTGATTAACCATGCTACCAAGGTGTAGAAGCAAGTTAACGTAAGAAACAAGCATTATAACTTATCCCATAGTTTTGTTAGTTCTTAGAATCTCATATGAGTTCCTAATGGTGAATATGGAGAGTTGTAGCAAGAAGACACATATGAAGGCTTAAACAACACCTATTGATGTGAATATGAAGAATCAATGGTTTCATTGACATGGATTTGGCCATTTTCACCTGATATACCAAAAAAAAGAGTGATGAACATTCAAGATACAAATAAGAGTAAAAAAAAGTGTTGAACTGTAACCAAAGGAGTTGGATCTCTTACAAGTGCTTTGAAATGTTCAAGATCCAGTACACAGAGCCATTGTAGGCTTTGTAGAGGGTTTCAGTGATGAAACTTTATCAAAGGCTTAGATTTAGCCTTTTAGCACTCTTCATGATTTGATTAAGCATGCTACCAAGGTGTAGAAGCAAATTAACGTAAGAAACAAGTATTATAGCTTATCCAATACTTTTGTTAGTTCTTAGAATCTCATAGGAGTTCCTAATGGTGAATATGGAGAGTTGTAACAAGAAGACACATATAGAGACTTAAATAACACCTATTGATGTGAATATGAAGAATCAATGGTTTCATTGACATGGATTTGGCCATTTTCACCTGATATACCTAAAAAGAGAGTTATGAACCTTCAAGATACAAATAAGAGTAAATAGAAGTGTTGAAATGTAACCAAAGGAGTTGGATCTATTACAACTTCTTTGAGATGTTTAAGATCCAGTACATAGAGCGAATGTTGGCTTTGTACAGGGTTTGAGTGATGAAACTTCATCAAAGGTTTAGATTCAGCCTTTTAGCACTCTTGGTGATGTGATTAACCATGCTACCAAGGTGTAGAAGCAAGTTAATGTAAGAAACAAGCATTATAGCTTATCCCATAGTTTCGTTAGTTCTTAGAATCTCATATGAGTTCCTAATGGTGAATATGGAGTGTTGTAGCAAGAAGACACATATGGAGGCTTAAACAACACCTATTGATGTGAATATGAAGAATCAATGGTTTCATTGACATGGATTTGGCTATTTTCACCAGATATACCAAAAAAAAGAGTGATGAACATTCAAGATACAAATAAGAGTAAAAAAAAGTGTTGAACTGTAACCAAAGGACTTGGATCTCTTACAAGTGCTTTGAGATGTTCAAGATCCTGTACACAAAGCCATTGTAGGCTTTGTAGAGGGTTTAAGAGATGAAACTTTATCAAAGGCTTAGATTTAGCCTTTTAGCACTCTTCATGATTTGATTAAGCATGCTACCAAGGTGTAGAAGCAAATTAACGTAAGAAACACGCATTATAACTTATCCAATAGTTTTGTTAGTTCTTAGAATCTTATAAGAGTTCCTAATGGTGAATATGGAGAGTTGTAGCAAGAAGAAACATATGAAGGCTTAAACAACACCTGTTGATGTGAATATGAAGAATCAATGGTTTCATTGACATGGATTTGGCGATTTTCAGCTGATATACCTAGAAACACAGTTATGAACCTTCAAGATACAAATAAGAGCGAATAGGAGTGTTGAACTGTAACCAAAGAAGTTGGATCTCTTACAACTGCTTTGAGATGTTCAAGATCCAGTACATAGAGCCATTGTAAGCTTTGTAGAGGGTTTGAGTGATGAAACTTCATCAAAGGCTTAGATTCAGCCTTTTAAGACTCTTGATGATGTGATTAAGCATTTTACCAAGGTGTAGAAGCAAGTTAAAGTAAGAAACAAGCATTATACCTTATCCCATAGTTTTGTTAATTCTTAGAATCTCATAGGAGTTCCTAATGGTGAATATGGAGAGTTGTAGCAAGTAGACACATATGAAGGCTTAAACAACACCTATTGATGTGAATATGAAGAATCAATGGTTTCATTGACATAGATTTGGCCATTTTCACCTGATATACCAAAAAAAAGAGTGATGCAGATTCAAGATACAAATAAGAGTAAAAAGAATTGTTGAATTGTAACCAAAGGAGTTGGATCTCTTACCAGTGCTTTGAGATGTTCAAGATCCAGTACACAGAGCCATTGTAGGCTTTGTAGAGGGTTTGAGTGATGAAACTTTATCAAAGGCTTAGATTCAGCTTTTTAGCACTCTTGATGATTTGATTAAGCATGCTACCAAGGTGTAGAAGCAAGTTAAAGTAAGAAACAAGCATTATACCTTATCATATAGTTCTGTTAGTTCTTAGAATCTCATAGGAGTTCCTAATGTTGAATATGGAGAGTTGTAACAAGAAGACACATATGGAGGCTTAAACAACACCTATTGATGTGAATATGAAGAATCAATGGTTTCATTGACATGAATTTTGCCATTTTCAGCTGATATACCTAAAAACATAGTCATGAATTTTCAAGATACAAATAAAAGTGAATAGAAGTTTTGAACTATAACCAAATGAGTTGGCTCTCTTACAACTGCTTTAAGATGTTCAAGATCCAGTACACAGAGCCATTGTAGGCTTTGTAGAGGGTTTGAGTGATGAAACTTTATCAAAGGCTTAGATTTAGCCTTTTAGCACTCTTCATGATTTGATTAAGCATGCTACCAAGGTGTAGAAGCAAATTAACGTAAGAAACAAGCATTATAGCTTATCCTATACTTTTGTTAGTTCTTAGAATCTCATAGGAGTTCCTAATGGTGAATATGGAGAGTTGTAACAAGAAAACACATATAGAGACTTAAATAACACCTATTGATGTGAATATGAAGAATCAATGGTTTCATTGACATGGATTTGGCCATTTTCACCTGATATACCTAAAAACAGAGTTATGAACCTTCAAGATACAAATAAGAGTAAATAGAAGTGTTGAAATGTAACCAAAGGAGTTGGATCTATTACAACTGCTTTGAGATGTTGAAGATCCAGTACATAGAGCGAATGTTGGCTTTGTACAGGGTTTGAGTGATGAAACTTCATCAAAGGTTTAGATTCAGCCATTTAGCACTCTTGATGATATGATTAACCATGCTACCAAGGTGTAGAAGCAAGTTAATGTAAAAAACAAGCATTATAGCTTAACCCATACTTTTGTTAGTTCTTAGAATCTCATATGAGTTCCTAATGGTGAATATTTAGAGTTATAGCAAGAAGACACATATAGAGACTTAAACAACACCTAATGATGTTAATATGAAGAATCAATGGTTTCATTGACATGGATTTGGCCATTTTCACCTGATATACCAAAAAACAGAGTTATGAACCTTCAAGATACAAATAAGAGTAAATAGAAGTGTTGAAGTGTAACCACAGGAGTTGGATCATTTACAACTGCTTTGAGATGTTCAAGATCCAGTACATAGAGCGAATGTTGGCTTTGTACAGGGTTTGTGTGATGAAACTTCATCAAAAGTTTAGATTCAGCCTTTTAGCACTCTTAATGATGTGATTAACCATGCTACCAAGGGTAGAAGCAAGTTAACGTAAGAAACAAGCATTATTGCTTATCCCATAGTTTTGTTAGTTCTTAGAAGCTCATATGAGTTCCTAATGGTGAATATGGAGTGTTGTAGCAAGAAGACACATATGGAGGCTTAAACAACACCTATTGATGTGAATATGAAGAATCAATGGTTTCATTGACATGGATTTGGCCATTTTCACCTGATATACCAAAAAAAAGAGTGATGAACATTCAAGATACAAATAAGAGTAAAAAAAAGTGTTGAACTGTAACCAAAGGAGTTGGATCTCATACAAGTGCTTTGAGATGTTCAAGATCCATTACACAAAGCCATTATAGGCTTTGTAGAGGGTTTAAGTGATGAAACTTTATCAAAGGCTTAGATTTAGCCTTTTAGCACTCTTTATGATTTGATTAAGCATGCTACCAAGGTGTAGAAGCAAATTAACGTAAGAAACACGCATTATAACTTATCCAATAGTTTTGTTAGTTCTTAGAATCTCATAGGAGTTCCTACTGGTGAATATGAAGAATTGTAACAAGAAGACACATATAGAGACTTAAATAACACCTATTGATGTGAATATGAAGAATCAATGGTTTCATTGACATGGATTTGGCCATTTTCTCCTGATATACCTAAAAACAGAGTTATGAACCTTCAAGATACAAATAAGAGTAAATAGAAGTGTTGAAATGTAACCAAAGGAGTTGGATCTATTACAACTGCTTTGAGATGTTCAAGATCCAGTACATAGAGCGAATGTTGGCTTTGTACAGGGTTTGAGTGATGAAACTTCATCAAAGGTTTAGATTCAGCCTTTTAGCACTCTTGATAATGTGATTAACCATGCTACCAAGGTGTAGAAGCAAGTTAACGTAAGAAACAAGCATTATAGCTTATCCCATAGTTTTGTTAGTTCTTAGAATCTCATATGAGTTCCTAATGGTGAATATGGAGAGTTGTAGCAAGAAGACACATATGAAGGCTTAAACAACACCTATTGATGTGAATATGAAGAATCAATGGTTTCATTGATATGAATTTGGCCATTTTCACCTGATATACCTAAAAACAGAGTTATGAACCTTCAAGATACAAATAAGAGTAAATAGAAGTGTTGAAATGTAACCAAAAGAATTGGATCTATTACAACTACTTTGAGATGTTGAAGATCTAGTACATAGAGCGAATGTTGGCTTTGTACAGGGTTTGAGTGATGAAACTTTATCAAAGGCTTAGATTCAGCCTTTTAGCACTCTTGATGATTTGATTAAGCATGCTACCAAGGTGTAGAAGCAAGTTAAAGTAAGAAACAAGCATTATACCTTATCATATAGTTCTGTTAGTTCTTAGAATCTCATATGAGTTCCTAATGGTGAATATGGAGAGTTGTAGTAAGAAGACACATATGGAGGCTTAAACAACACCTATTGATGTGAATATAAAGAATCAATGGTTTCATTGACATGAAGTTTTCCATTTTTAGCTGATATACCTAAAAACATAGTCATGAACTATAACCAAATGAGTTTGCTCTCTTGCAACTGCTTTAAGATGTTCAAGATCCAGTACATAGAGCCATTGTCGGCTTTGTAGAGGGTTGGATTGATGAAACTTTATCAAAGGCTTAGATTCATCCTTTTAGCACTCTTAATGATTTGATTAAGCATGCTATCAAGGTGTTTAAGGATGTTAAAATAAGAAACAAGCATTATAGCTTATCCCATAGTTCTATTAGTTCTTAGAATCTCATCAGAGTTCCTAATGGTGAATATGGAGAGTTGTAGCAAGAAGACACATATGAAGGCTTAAACAACACCTATTGATGTGAATATGAAGAATCAATGGTTTCATTGACATAGATTTGGCCATTTTCACCTGATATACCAAAAAAAAGAGTGATGCAGATTCAAGATACAAATAAGAGTAAAAAGAATTGTTGAACTGTAACCAAAGGAGTTGGATCTCTTACCAGTGCTTTGAGATGTTCAAGATCCAGTACACAGAGCCATTGTAGGCTTTGTAGAGGGTTTGAGTAATGAAACTTTATCAAAGGCTTAGATTCAGCTTTTTAGCACTCTTGATGATTTGATTAAGCATGCTACCAAGGTGTAGAAGCAAGTTAAAGTAAGAAACAAGCATTATACCTTATCATATAGTTCTGTTAGTTCTTAGAATCTCATAGGAGTTCCTAATGGTGAATATGGAGAGTTGTAGCAAGAAGACACATACGGAGGCTTAAACAACACCTATTGATGTGAATATGAAGAATCAATGGTTTCATTGACATGAATTTTGCCATTTTCAGCTGATATACCTAAAAACATAGTCATGAATTTTCAAGATACAAATAAAAGTGAATAGAAGTTTTGAACTATAACCAAATGAGTTGGCTCTCTTACAACTGCTTTAAGATGTTCAAGATCAAGTACACAGAGCCATTGTAGGCTTTGTAGAGGGTTTGAGTGATGAAACTTTATCAAAGGCTTAGATTTAGCCTTTTAGCACTCTTCATGATTTGATTAAGCATGCTACCAAGGTGTAGAAGCAAATTAACGTAAGAAACAAGCATTATAGCTTATCCTATACTTTTGTTAGTTCTTAGAATCTCATAGGAGTTCCTAATGGTGAATATGGAGAGTTGTAACAAGAAAACACATATAGAGACTTAAATAACACCTATTGATGTGAATATGAAGAATCAATGGTTTCATTGACATGGATTTGGCCACTTCCACCTGATCTACCTAAAGACAGGGTTATGAACCTTCAAAAAACAAATAAGAGTAAATAGAAGTGTTGAAATGTAACCAAAGGAGTTGGATCTATTACAACTGCTTTGAGATGTTCAAGATCCAGTACATAGAGCGAATGTTGGCTTTGTACAGGGTTTGAGTGATGAAACTTCATCAAAGGTTTAGATTCAGCCATTTAGCACTCTTGATGATATGATTAACCATGCTACCAAGGTGTAGAAGCAAGTTAATGTAAAAAACAAGCATTATAGCTTAACCCATACTTTTGTTAGTTCTTAGAATCACATATGAGTTCCTAATGGTGAATATTTAGAGTTATAGCAAGAAGACACATATAGAGACTTAAACAACACCTAATGATGTGAATTTAAGAATCAATGGTTTCATTGACATGGATTTGGCCATTTTCACCTGATATACCTAAAAACAGAGTTATGAACCTTCAAGATACAAATAAGAGTAAATAGAAGTGTTGAAATGTAACCACAGGAGTTGGATCATTTACAACTGCTTTGAGATGTTCAAGATCCAGTACATAGAGCGAATGTTGGCTTTGTACAGGGTTTGAGTGATGAAACTTCATCAAAAGTTTAGATTCAGCCTTTTAGCACTCTTAATGATGTGATTAACCATGCTACCAAGGGTAGAAGCAAGTTAACGTAAGAAACAAGCATTATTGCTTATCCCATAGTTTTGTTAGTTCTTAGAAGCTCATATGAGTTCCTAATGGTGAATATGGAGTGTTGTAGCAAGAAGACACATATGGAGGCTTAAACAACACCTATTGATGTGAATATGAAGAATCAATGGTTTCATTGACATGGATTTGGCCATTTTCACCTGATATACCAAAAAAAAGAGTGATGAACATTCAAGATACAAATAAGAGTAAAAAAAAGTGTTGAACTGTAACCAAAGGAGTTGGATCTCATACAAGTGCTTTGAGATGTTCAAGATCCATTACACAAAGCCATTATAGGCTTTGTAGAGGGTTTAAGTGATGAAACTTTATCAAAGGCTTAGATTAAGCCTTTTAGCACTCTTTATGATTTGATTAAGCATGCTACCAAGGTGTAGAAGCAAATTAACGTAAGAAACACGCATTATAACTTATCCAATAGTTTTGTTAGTTCTTAGAATCTCATAGGAGTTCCTACTGGTGAATATGGAGAATTGTAACAAGAAGACACATATAGAGACTTAAATAACACCTATTGATGTGAATATGAAGAATCAATGGTTTCATTGACATGGATTTGGCCATTTTCACCTGAAATACCTAAAAACAGAGTTATGAACCTTCAAGATACAAATAAGAGTAAATAGAAGTGTTGAAATGTAACCAAAGGAGTTGGATCTATTACAACTGCTTTGAGATGTTCAAGATCCAGTACATAGAGCGAATGTTGGCTTTGTACAGGGTTTGAGTGATGAAACTTCATCAAAGGTTTAGATTCAGCCTTTTAGCACTCTTGATAATGTGATTAACCATGCTACCAAGGTGTAGAAGCAAGTTAACGTAAGAAACAAGCATTATAGCTTATCCCATAGTTTTGTTAGTTCTTAGAATCTCATATGAGTTCCTAATGGTGAATATGGAGAGTTGTAACAAGAAGACACATATGAAGGCTTAAACAACACCTATTGATGTGAATATGAAGAATCAATGGTTTCATTGACATGAATTTGGCCATTTTCACCTGATATACCTAAAAACAGAGTTATGAACCTTCAAGATACAAATAAGAGTAAATAGAAGTGTTGAAATGTAACCAAAAGAATTGGATCTATTACAACTACTTTGAGATGTTCAAGATCTAGTACATAGAGCGAATGTTGGCTTTGTACAGGGTTTGAGTGATGAAACTTTATCAAAGGCTTAGATTCAGCCTTTTAGCACTCTTGATGATTTGATTAAGCATGCTACCAAGGTGTAGAAGCAAGTTAAAGTAAGAAACAAGCATTATACCTTATCATATAGTTCTGTTAGTTCTTAGAATCTCATATGAGTTCCTAATGGTGAATATGGAGAGTTGTAGTAAGAAGACACATATGGAGGCTTAAACAACACCTATTGATGTGAATATAAAGAATCAATGGTTTCATTGACATGAAGTTTTCCATTTTTAGCTGATATACCTAAAAACATAGTCATGAACTATAACCAAATGAGTTTGCTCTCTTGCAACTGCTTTAAGATGTTCAAGATCCAGTACATAGAGCCATTGTCGGCTTTGTAGAGGGTTGGAGTGATGAAACTTTATCAAAGGCTTAGATTCATCCTTTTAGCACTCTTAATGATTTGATTAAGCATGCTATCAAGGTGTTTAAGGATGTTAAAATAAGAAACAAGCATTATAGCTTATCCCATAGTTCTGTTAGTTCTTAGAATCCCATCAGAGTTCCTAATGGTGAATATGGAGAGTTGTAGCAAGAAGACACATATGAAGGCTTAAACAACACCAATTGATGTAAATATCTAGAATCAATTGTTTCATTGACATGGATTTGGCCATTTTCAGCTGATATACCTAAAAACAGAGTTATGAATCTTTAACTAACAATTAGAGTGAATAGAAGTTTTGAACTGTAACCAAATGAGTTAAATATCTTACAACTGCTTTGAGATGTTCAAAATCCAGTGCATAGAGCCATTGTCGGCTTTATAGAGGGTTTGAGTGATGAAACTTCATCAAAGGCTTAGATTCTGCCTTTTAGCACTCTTGATGATGTGATTAACCATGCTACCAAGGTGTAGAAGCAAGTTAATATAAGAAACAAGCATTATAGCTTATCCAATACTTTTGTTAGTTCTTAGAATCTCATTGGAGTTCGTAATGGTGAATATAGATAGTTGTAGTAAGAAGACACATATGGAGGCTTAAACAACACCTATTGATGTGAATATGAAGAATCAATGGTGTCATTGACATGGATTTGGCGATTTTCACCTTATATACCAAAAAAAAGAGTGATGAACATTCAAGATACAAATAAGAGTAAAACAAAGTGTTGAACTGTAACCAAAGGAGTTGGATCTCTTACAAGTGCTTTGAGATGTTCAAGATCCAATACACAAAGCCATTGTAGGCTTTGTAGAGGGTTTAAGTGACGAAACTTTATCAAAGGCTTAGATTTAGCCTTTTCATGATTTGATTAAGCATGCTACCAAGGTGTAGAAGCAAATTAACGTAAGAAACTAGCATTATAGCTTATCCAATGCTTTTGTTAGTTCTAGAATCTCATAGGAGTTCCTAATGGTGAATATGGAGAGTTGTAACAAGAAGACACATATAGAGACTTAAACAACACCTATTGATGTGAATATGAAGAATCAATGGTTTCATTGACATGGATTTGGCCATTTTAAGCTGATATACCTAAAAACAAAGCTATAAATCTTCAAGATATAAATAAGAGTAAATAGAAGTGTTGAACTGTAACCAAAGGAGTTGAATCTCTTACAACTGCTTTGAGATGATCAAGATCAAGTACACAGAACTATTGTAGGCTTTGTAGAGGGTTTGAGTGATGAAACTTTATCAAAGGCTTAGATTCAGCCTTTTAGCACCTTGATGATTTGATTAAGCATGCTATCAAGGTGTATAAGGATGTTAAAGTAAGAAACAAGCATTATATGTTATCTCATAGTTCTGTTAGTTCTTAGAATCTTATAAGAGTTCTTAATGGTGAATATGGAGAGTTGTAGCAAGAAGACACATATGAAGGCCTAAACAACACCTATTGATGTGAATATGAAGAATCAATGGTTTCATTGACATGAATTTAGCCATTTTCACCTGATATACCTAAAAAAAAGTTATGATCTTCAAGATACAAATAAGAGTAAATAGAAGTGTTGAAATGTAACCAAAGGAGTTGGATCTATTACAACTACTTTGAGATGTTCAAGATCCAGTACATAGAGCGAATGTTGGCTTTGTACAGGGTTTGAGTGATGAAACTTCATCAAAGGTTTAGATTCAGCCATTTAGGACTCTTGATGATGTGATTAACCATGCTACCAAAGTGTAGAAGCAAGTTAATATAAAAAACAAGCATTATAGCTTATCCCATAGTTTTGTTAGGTCTTAGAATCTCATATGAGTTCCTAATGGTGAATATTTAGAGTTATAGCAAGAAGACACATATGGAGGCTTTAACAACACCTATTGATGTGAATATGAAGAATCAATGGTTTCATTGACATGGATTTGGCCTTTTTCACCTGATATACCAAAAAAAAGAGTGATGAACATTTAAGATACAAATAAAAGTAAAAAAAAGTGTTGAACTGTAACCAAAGGAGTTGGATCTCTTACAAGTGCTTTGAGATGTTCAAGATCCAGTACACAGAGCCATTGTAGGCTTTGTAGAGGGTTTAAGTGATGAAACTTTATCAAAGGCTTAGATTTAGCCTTTTCATGATTTGATTAAGCATGCTACAAAGGTGTAGAAGCAAATTAACGTAAGAAACAAGCATTATAGCTTATCCAATGCTTTTGTTAGTTCTAGAATCTCATAGGAGTTCCTAATGGTGAATATGGAGAGTTGTAACAAGAAGACACATATAGAGACTTAAACAACACCTATTGATGTGAATATGAAGAATCAATGGTTTCATTGACATGGATTTGGCCATTTTAAGCTGATATACCTAAAAACAAAGCTATAAATCTTCAAGATATTAATAAGAGTAAATAGAAGTGTTGAACTGTAACCAAAGGAGTTGGATCTCTTACAACTGCTTTGAGATGTTCAAGATCAAGTACACAGAACTATTATAGGTTTTGTAGAGGGTTTGAGTGATGAAACTTTGTCAAAGGCTTAGATTCAGCCATTTAGCACCTTGATGATTTGATTAAGCATGCTATCAAGGTGTATAAGGATGTTAAAGTAAGAAACAAGCATTATATGTTATCTCATAGTTCTGTTAGTTCTTAGAATCCTATAAGAATTCCTAATGGTGAATATGGAGAGTTGTAGCAAGAAGACACATATGAAGGCTTAAACAACACCTATTGATGTGAATATGAAGAATCAATGGTTTCATTGACATGGATTTAGCCATTTTCAGATGATATACCTAAAAACAGAGTTATGAATCTTCAAGATACAAATAAGAGTGAATAGAAGTTTAGAACTGTATCCAAATGACTTGGATCTCTTACAACTGCTTTGAGATGTTCAAGATCCAGTACATAAAGCCATTGTTGGCTTTGTAGAGGGTTTGAGTGATGAAACTTCATCAAAGGCTTAGATTCAGCCTTTTAGGACTCTTTATGATGTGATTAAGCATGCTACCAAGGTGTAGAAGCAAGTTAAAGTAAGAAACAAGTATTATACCTTATCCTATAGTTCTGTTAGTTCTTAGAATCTTATAGGAGTTCCTAATGGTGAATATGGAGAGTTCTAGCAAGAAGACACATATGGAGGCTTAAACAACACCTATTGATGTGAATATAAAGAATCAATGGTTTCATTGACATGGATTTGGCCATTTTCACCTGATATAACTAAAGAAAGAGTTATGAACCTTCAAGATACAAATAAGAGCGAATAGAAATGTTGAAATGTAACCAAAGGAGTTGGATCTCTTACAAGTGCTTTGAGATGTTCAAGATCTAGTACAGAGAGCCATTGTTGGTTTTGTAGAGGGTTTGAGTGATGAAACTTCAACTAAGGCTTAGATTCAGCCTTTTAGCACTCTTGATTATTTGATTAAGCATGCTACCAAGGTGTATAAGCAACTTAAAGTTTAAGTTTGACTTAAAGCAACTTAAAATCTAAGCCTTTGACTGTTAGAATTCAGAGTTTAAGTTTGCTAGAAACAAGAATGAGAGTAGCTGAATGAATAATAATAAGATTGAGAATAGAGAGATTTTATTATCTCTTATGAGATTTTATTATCTCAGTAGTTGTAAAGTGTTACAATGGATTACATATTTATAGAACTCTTAAACACAAAAATAACTAGGTGTATCTTGTAGTTCAGAGTCTAATCTATCCGTTGGGAATAGTAATAGAGCCGTTGGAGTTCAAAATAGAGCTGTTGGAGACGAAAACAATTTGGGCGTCAGTTCTGGCCTTCTCTTCTTGGGCCTCTCTTCTTTTATTCCTTGTTGGGTATTTGTTGCTTGATTAATACTCCCCCTCAAACTTAGCCGGAATGAGTGTGGAGACTAAGTTTGATTTTCCAGAAACAAATCCTCACAACTACCTCATTAAAAACCTCACAAGTACAAACCCAGTGGGAAAAACTCCTTGTGAGGAAAAGAGTGTAGTGTCTCTGGAAATGGAGAGGCATGATCAAGGATGAGTGAGATCTATTAGTCCAAGCTTGCTCTGAATGTGGTTGCAAATCTTGAGACTTGTAGATTTGGTGAATATGTCAAGTCGATCTTCGCTTCTTGTGTAGCATGGGAGGATTACTCCTTCAATGATCTTCTCTCTAACTTTGTGACAATCCACTTCTATGTGCTTGGTTCGTTCATGGAAGACTGAGTTTGTAGCAATGTGAATTGCTGCTTGATTGTCACAATGCATGGTAATGGGACATGTGCTCTCAATTCCCAGATCCTTTAGAAGCGCCTTTAGCCATACTAGCTCATTTGTGAGCTTCTTCATTGCTCTATACTCACTTTCAGCGCTTGAGCATGAGACGACCTTTTGCTTCTTAGATTTCCAGGTTACTAAGTTCCCTCCAATAAATGTGCAATAGCCAGTTGTGGATTTTCTATCCATCGTATCTCCAGCATAATCCGCATCACAATAGCCCACAACTTCAGTACTATTATTCTTTCCCATCCAAACACCTTGCCCTGGTGATCCTTTGATGTATCTCAGAATTCTTTCCATCATATTCCAGTGGTGCACCAAGGGCTCTTTCATGTGTTGGCTCACCTGATTCACAGCAAAGCATAGGTCAGGCCTTGTTATGGTTAAGTAAATTAACTTACCTACAAGCCGCCGGTATTGAGCTGGATCTTCAAATGGTTTGTCAAGTGGATCTTGTCCTTTCTTCCCCTTTCTCCTCGACCTTGTAGCCATCTTCGAGAGGTGTCTTGGCGGTTTAGAACCTAATTTTCCTGTCTCTTAAGCAAATCGAGTGAATATTTTCTTTGGGATAGAAACAAGCCTTCCAGGAGCGGCATATCTCTATACCTAGAAAATATTTAAGTTCACCTAGATCTTTTATATCAAATACAGATTTAAGGAAAAGTTTGGTTTCTTGAATACTGCTTGATCATTCGGAAATGATCAAGTCATCTACATATACCAAGACTACAATGATTCCTTGAGCACTTTGAGAAGTAAACAAGGTGTGATCAGCCTCTGATCTTTTAAATCCTTTGGCTGTTAGTGTAAAGCTTAGCTTGTGGTACCAGGCTCTTGGGGATTGCTTCAAGCCATAAATGGCTTTTCTAAGTTTGAAAACTTTGCCATGAGGAATTGAACTTTCAAGACCTGGTGGAGGCTTCATATACACTTCTTCTTCAAGCTCTCCTTGGAGGAATGCGTTTTTGACATCCATTTGCCATAATTCCCAAGATAGATTGGTTGCCAATGATAAAATCACTTGAACTGTATGGAGCTTAGCCACTGGTGCAAAGGTGTCCGTATAGTCTTCTCCATAAGTTTGAGTAAATCCCCTTGCAACCATTCGAGCTTTATACCTTTCAATTTCTCCATTGCTGTGATCCTTGATGGTGAATACCCATTTAGATGTCACAGCTCTTTTTCCCGAAGGTAGATCACTTACATCCCAAGTGTGATTTCTAACCATTGCTTCTATCTCAGCATCTATAGCATCCATCCAGACCTTGATTTCTTTTGCTTCTTCATAGGTCTTTGGAATGTAATGCTGCTCTATCTTTCCAAGGAATGCTTGATGATCTGATGGCAAGAGGGCAAGAGAACACTGAGCTTGGATAGGGTGAGCCACAACTTGATGGTTATAATAGACCCTAGTTTGTTTCCAATGGTCTGGACCAAATCTTTGGCGTGTACTTCTTCGCAAGGTTGGTGCTGGTGCCTCTTCTTCCTCATGATA
Source organism: Cardamine occulta (assembly GCA_028015245.1). Lineage (NCBI taxonomy): Eukaryota > Viridiplantae > Streptophyta > Magnoliopsida > Brassicales > Brassicaceae > Cardamine > Cardamine occulta. The sequence continues at coordinate 1,248,979 of CM051387.1, read as the reverse complement.
TTCATTTTCCTGAATATCAGCTTCTGGTGGAGTTTCTTGATTAACTCCCCCTTGTTCATTTACTCCTTCGTCATTTTCTTGCTCATTTTGAACATTTACCCCTTCTTCTTGAATCTGATCTTCTTGATTGTTTGCAGGGGCTGTTTGATCTTCATTCATTTGAGGAAGACCCATGTGACTTAAAATGTGTTGAAGAGAGGCTGCTCGATCTGTTGTAGAGTCAGCCAAGTCTTTCACATTTTTCCAGCCCGACTTCTCAAAATAACTTTGATCTTCTAGGAATTTTACATCTCTAGACGTCATGATGCGTTTGGTGCTTGGATCATAGCATCTGTACCCTTTTTGAGTAGTGGAGTATCCAATGAACACGCTTCTAGTGCTTTTAGCATCTAACTTATTCCTTTGATCCCTTGGCACTAAGACAAAACAAACACTACCAAACACACGTAAGTGATTAATATTTGGTTTGGTTTTGTTTAATACCTCAAATGGTGATAAGTCATCTAAGACTTTTGTTGGAATTCTATTTATGAGGTAGCATGCGGTCATGACAGCATCTCCCCAAAATCTCCTTGGCATGTTTTTTTGGAACATCATTGATCTTGCTTCTTCCATCAGATGCCTATTCTTCCTTTCGGCCACTCCATTTTGTTGTGGAGTATAAGGACAGCTCGTTTGGTGAAGGATGCCATGATTTGCCAAATGAGCCTTGAAAGTGTGGCTTGTGTATTCCCCTCCATTATCCGATCTTAGCACCTTAATTTTAGCATTGTAATGATTAGTCACATATGTTTGAAAGTTGACAAATGCCTCAAATACTCTATCTTTAGAAGGTAACAATGTGACCCATGTATATTTTGATTTTTCATCTATGAATGTCACAAAGTATTTTAGGTTATCTCTAGATAGGCAAGGTGAGGTCCAAACATCAGAGTGAACTAAATCAAAACAATTCTCATATATTGATAAGGAGTTTTGGAAAACACTTCTACAATGTTTTCCCATAATACAAGACTCACACTTAGAATTATCAAATACTACATTGGGCATAATTAATTTTAAAGCTCTAGAATGAGGATGGCCTAATCTAGCATGCCATAAATCATTTGAACTACTAGCTACATGACAGGAATTAATAAACGGCAAACTAGCAGAGTTGGAGCATCTAGAATGGTTCTTGAGATCTTCTAGAGTATACAACTCTCCCTTAGTGTTCCCCTTGCCTAAAACTTCAACTGTTTTAATATCCTGAAAATGAAAGCTGTTAGGTCCAAATATAGCATAAGCATTGAGATCGGTGGTAGCTCTTTTTACCGAGACTAAATTATTGCTAAATGTAGGCATGTAAAAAGCACTCGATTCATTTCCCAAGAGGTTTAACTTTCCTCCGCCTTTACTTGGCACTCTAACTCCATTAGCAACTTCAACATGACCAGAGGTGTTTTGAATATTATTTAGTAGATCAGAATCTTTAATCATATGGTGAGAAGCTCCTGAATCTACTAAAAGTGTTTTTGAATAGTTAGAGGCTAGAAAGGTGATACCAGACTCCTTGCAAATTTGCATGGTCTTGATCATTGCCTCTAAGTCTGCTCTGCTCATGGTGATCATGCCATTGTTCTCTGAAGTAGAGGCTTGATTAGAATGGCCGTTTGGAGCACTTGGGTTCATACCGAGTGCTGTAGTTGGTTGAGTGGCTGGAGCATAATTTGAAGCGTTTGCTTCATTTGCTTGTTGCCTTGCTCTGAAGTTGGCTCTGAGATGAGGATGAAGGATAAAGCACTCTTCCTTGGTGTGTCCTCTCCCTTGGTTGAATTTGCCAATGTTCTTGCAATGTTCACATTGCTTTGTTGTTCCTTTTTTGTTGGAACTGAATGGAGGTTTGTAAAACCCTTTGTTTACCGTTGGCAACTCTCCTTTGCTGAAGAGATCTAAGGAGCCTTGCTCCTTTTGGATTTGAGAGCAGACATTCTCAAGGCTTGGTAGCTTCTCCTCCTTTCAAATGTACTTTATAAGGTCATTAAATTTCGGATGGAGAGATTGGAGAAGTCCAAATACTCGATCTTGCTCTTTTCTTTCCTCTATAATTTTGAGGTCTTTTGTGCTTGGCCTCAGCATATCCAGTTCAGCAAGTAATGATCTATATTTACCAAAGTGTTTGGTAAAATCTTGATCTTCTTGAGTGAGGTTGCTGAGATCTTTCTTCACTTCGAATACTCTTGAAAGATTGGTGATGTCTCCATACACCTTCTTTAGATTGTCGCAAAGTTCTTGAGCTGTCTCATAATATGAGTAAGATTAAAATATTGAATCACTCAAGGAGCTGTGGATTATGCTGAGCACCATTTGCTCTTTCTGCAGCCACTTTTACCGAGCTTATTCATCTCCTTCTTGAAGCTCTTTTACTTTTGCTGGTTACCATGACTCCTCAAGCAGCGTCCGTACAAGTTGGATTTTGTCGATCGTGACCATAGGAGATAGTTCTCTCCTCTTAGGGTGACTCTAACTGCGGTTCGTTTTGTCTCCCCCATGATAAAAAAAAAAAATGATTAACCGTTTGATACTACTTGCCTCAACTTCACTAACTTCGTCTAGGATGAATTAATTTCAATCTCAGAGTTGGGAAAATGTTCTTTAGAGAAATCTCCAGAAATAAACCACTCTAACTTCACACAGCTCGTCTAGGATGAATATATATCAATCTCAGAGCTTTTGGAGGAAGTTAAAAGGATGTATTTACTGGAAAACCAAAAAAAAATTTTTCGAGAGAAGGCGGTGAACAGTACCAAAAAACGGACGAAATTTGAATTTTTGAAAAAATTCTTTTCGATTTGGAGCTCTGTAGAGGCTTGTGAATGCTGCATGGAAGCTTTGAATATGAAGGAGGAGATGATGTAAATGCAAAGGAGACAAAGAGGAGGGCTGAATCTTGAAGAACCGAGTTTACGAAATTTTTACGGGCTGTGACAATGTCAATTTTGAGAAAAAAAAAAAAAAGCAGATGATGAAGAATGAGGAAATCAAAAACTTGATCTTGTTTATGGATCAATGCTCTGATACCATGTTAGAATTCAGAGTTTAAGTTTGCTAGAAACAAGAATGAGAGTAGCTGAATGAATAATAATAAGATTGAGAATAGAGAGATTTTATTATCTCTTATGAGATTTTATTATCTCAGTAGTTGTAAAGTGTTACAATGGATTACATATTTATAGAACTCTTAAACACAAAAATAACTAGGTGTATCTTGTAGTTCAGAGTTTAATCTATCCGTTGGGAATAGTAATAGAGCCGTTGGAGTTCAAAATAGAGCTGTTGGAGATGAAAACAATTTGGGCGTCAGTTCTGGCCTTCTCTTCTTGGGCCTCTCTTCTTTTATTCCTTGTTGGGTATTTGTTGCTTGATTAATATAAACAACACCTATTAATGTGAATATAAAGAGTCAATGGTTTCATTGACATGGATTTGGCCATTTTCACCTGATATACCCAAAAAAAGAGTGATGATCATTCAAGATACAAATAAGAGTAAAAAGAAGTGTTGAACTATAAGCAAAGGACTTGGATCTCGTACAAGTGCTTTAAGATGTTCAAGATCCAGTACACAGAGCCATTATAGAGGGTTTGAGTGATGAAACTTTATCAACGGCTTAGATTCAGCCTTTTAGCACTGTTGATGATTTGATTAAGCATGCTACCAAGGTGTAGAAGCAAGTTAAAGTAAGAAACAAGCATTACACCTTTTCCCATAGTTTTGTTAATTCTTAGAATCTCATAGGAGTTCGTAATGGTGAATATGGAGAGTTGTAACAAGAAGACACATATGGAGGCTTAAACAACACCTATTGATGTGAATATGAAGAATCAATGGTTTTATTGACATGGATTTGGCCATTTTCACCTGATGTAACTAAAGAAAGAGTTATGAACCTTCAAGATACAAATAAGAGCGAATAGAAATGTTGAAATGTAACCAAAGGAGTTGGATCTCTTACAAGTGCTTTGAGATGTTCAAGATCCAGTACAGAGAGCCATTGTTGGCTTTGTAGAGGGTTTGAGTGATGAAACTTCAACTAAGGCTTAGATTCAGCCTTTTAGCACTCTTGATTATGTGATTAAGCATACTAACAAGGTGTATAAGCAACTTAAAGTTATAAACAAGCTTTATACCTTAACCCATAGTTTTGTTAGTTCTTAGAATCTCAAATGAGTTCCTAATGGTGAATATTTAGAATTGTAGCAAGAAGACACATATGGAGGCTTAAACAACACCTATTGATGTGAATATAAAGAGTCAATGGTTTCATTGACATGGATTTGGTCATTGTCACCAGATATACCCAAAAAAAGAGTGATGAACATTCAAGATACAAATAAGAGTAAAAAGAAGTGTTGAACATTAACCAAAGGAGTTGGATCTCGTACAAGTGCTTTAAGATGTTCAAGATCCAGTACACAGAGCCATTATAGAGGGTTTGAGTGATGAAACTTTATCAACGGCTTAGATTCAGCCTTTTAGCATGGTTGATGATTTGATTAAGCATGCTACCAAGGTGTAGAAGCAAGTTAAAGTAAGAAACAAGCATTATACCTTATCCTATAGTTTTGTTAATTTTTAGAATCTCATAGGAGTTCGTAATGGTGAATATGGAGAGTTGTAACAAGAAGACACATATGGAGGCTTAAACAACACCTATCGATGTGAATATGAAGAATCAATGGTTTTATTGACATGGATTTGGCCATTTTCACCTGCTATACCAAAAAAAAAAGTGATGAACATTCAAGATACAAATAAGAGTAAAAAGAAGTATTGAACATTAACCAAAGGAGTTGGATCTCTTTCAAGTGCTTTGAGATGTTCAAGATTCAGTACACAGAGCCATTGTAGGCTTTGTAGAGGGTTTAAGTGATGAAACTTTATCAAAGGTTTCGATTTAGCCTTTTAGCACTCTTCTTGATTTGATTAAGCATGCTACCAAGGTGTGGAAGCAAGTTAACATAAGAAACAAGCATTATAGCTTATCCCATAGTTTTGTTAGTTCTTAGAATCTCATATGAGTTCCTAATGATGAATATGGAGAGTTGTAGTGAGAAGACACATATAGAGACTTAAACAATACCTATTGATGTGAATATAAAGAATCAATGGTTTCATTGACATGGATTTGGCCATTTTCACCTGATATACCTTAAAAAAGAGTTATGAACCTTCAAGATACAAATAAGAGTAAATAGAAGTGTTGAAATATAACCAAAGGAGTTGGATCTCTTACAACTGCTTTGAGATGTTCAAGATCCAGTACAGAGAGCGAATGTTGGCTTTGTACAGGGTTTGAGTGATGAAACTTCATCAAAGATTTAGATTCAGCCTTTTCGCACTCTTGATGATGTGATTAAGCATGCTACCAAGATATATAAGCAAGTTAAAGTTAGAAACAAGCATTATAGCTTAACCCATAGTTTTGTTAGTTCTTAGAATCTCATATGAGTTCCTAATGGTGAATATTTAGAGTTGTACCAAGAAGACACATATGGAGTCTTAAACAACACCTATTGATGTGAATATAAAGAGTCAATGGTTTCATTGATATGGATTTGGCCATTTTCACCTGATATACCCAAAAAAAGAGTGATGAACATTCAAGATATAAATAAGAGTAAAAAGAAGTGTTGAACTGTAAGCAAAGGAGTTGGATATCTTACAAGTGCTTTAAGATGTTTCAGACATCTTTTTTTGTTTTTTTTGGGGGTTTGAGTGATGAAACTTTATCAAAGGCTTAGATTCATCCTTTTAGCACTCTTGATGATTTGATTAAGCATTCTATCAAGGTGTTTAAGTATGTTAAAGTAAGAAACAAGCATTATAGCTTATCTCATAGTTCTGTTAGTTCTTAGAATCTTATAAGAGTTTCTAATGGTGAATATGGAGAGTTGTAGCAAAAAGACACATATGAAGGCTTAAACAACACCTATTGATGTGAATATGAAGAATCAATTGTTCATTGACATGGATTTGGCCATTTTCAGCTAATATACCTAAAAACAGAGTTATGAATCTTCAAGATACAAATAAGAGTGAATAGAAGTTTTGAACTGTATCTAAATGACTTGGATCTCTTACAACTGCTTTGAAATGTTCAAGATCCAGTACATAAAGCCATTGTCGGCTTTGTAGAGGGTTTGAGTGATGAAACTTCATCAAAGGCTTAGATTCAGCTTTTTAGGACTCTTGATGATGTGATTAAGCATGCTACAAATAAGAGTAAATAGAAGTGTTGAAATGTAACCAAAGGAGTTGGATCTATTACAACTGCTTTGAGATGTTCAAGATCCAGTACATAGATCGAATGTTGGCTTTGTACAGGGTTTGAGTGATGAAACTTCATCAAAGGTTTAGATTCAGCCTTTTAGCACTCTTGATGATGTGATTAACCATGCTACGAAGTTGTAAAAGCAAATTAATGTAAGAAACAAGCATTATAGCTTATCCCATAGTTTTGTTAGTTCTTAGAATCTCATATGAGTTCCTAATAGTGAATATGGAGAGTTGTAGCAAGAAGACACATATGAAGGCTTAAACAACACCTATTGATGTGAATATGAAGAATCAATGGTTTCATTGACATGGATTTGGCCATTTTCACCTGATATACCAAACAAAAGAGTGATAAACATTCAAGATACAAATAAGAGTAAAAAAAAGTGTTGAACTGTAACCAAAGGAGTTGGATCTCTTACAAGTGCTTTGAGATATTCAAGATCTAGTACACAGAGCCATTGTAGGCTTTGTAGGCTTTGTACAGGGTTTAAGTGATGAAACTTTATCAAAGGTTTAGATTTAGCCTTTTAGCACTCTTCATGATTTGATTAAGGATGCTACTAAGGTGTAGAAGCAAATTAACGTAAGAAACAAGCATTATCGCTTATCCCATACTTTTGTTAGTTCTTAGAATCTCATAGGAGTTCCTAATGGTGAATATGGAGAGTTGTAGCAAGAAGACACATATAGAGACTTAAACAATACCTATTGATGTGAATATGAAGAATCAATGGTTTCATTGACATGGATTTGGCCATTTTCACCTGATATACCGAAAAACAGAGTTATGAACCTTCAAGATACAAATAAGAGTAAATAGAAGTGTTGAAATGTAACCAAAGGAGTTGGATCTATTACAACTGCTTTGAGATGTTCAAGATCCAGTACATAGAGCGAATGTTGGCTTTGTACAGGGTTTGAGTGATGAAACTTCATCAAAGGTTTATATTCAGCCTTTTAGCACTCTTGATGATGTGATTAACCATGCTACCAAGGTGTAGAAGCAAGTTAATGTAAGAAACAAGCATTATAGCTTATCCCATAGTTTTGTTAGTTCTTAGAATCTCATATGAGTTCCTAATGGTGAATATTTAGAGTTGTAGCAAGAAGACACATATGGAGGCTTAAACAACACCTATTGATGTGAATATGAAGAATCAATTGTTTTATTGACATTGATTTGGCCATTTTCACCTGATGTAACTAAAGAAAGAGTTATGAACCTTCAAGATACAAATAAGAGCGAATAGAATTGTTGAAATGTAACCAAAGGAGTTGGATCTCTTACAAGTGCTTTGAGATGTTCAAGATCCAGTACACAGAGCCATTGTAGGCTTTGTAGAGGGTTTAAGTGATGAAACTTTATCAATATTAATCAAGCAACAAATACCCAACAAGGAAGAAAAGAAGAGAGGCCCAAGAAGAGAATGCCAGAACTGACGCCCAAATTGTTTTCGTCTCCAACAGCTTTATTTTGAACTCCAACGGCTCTATTACTATTCCAAACGGATAGATTAGACTCTGAACTACAAGATACACCTAGTTATTTTTGCGTTTAAGAGTTCTATAAATATGTAATCCATTGTAACACTTTACAACTACTGAGATAATAAAATCTCATAAGAGATAATAAAATCTCTCTATTCTCAATCTTATTATTATTCATTCAGCTACTCTCATTCTTGTTTCTAGCAAACTTAAACTCTGAATTCTAACATGGTATCAGAGCATTGATCCATAAACAAGATCAACTTTTTGATTTCCTCATTCTCTTCATCTGTTTCTTATTTTTTAAATTGACATTGTCACAGCCCAGAAAATTTCAGAAACTGGTTCTTCAAGATTCAGCCCTCCTCTTTGTCTCCTTTGCATTTACATCATCTCCTCCTTCATATTCAAAGCTTCCGCAGCATTCACAAGCTCTACAGAGCTCCAAATCGAAAGAATTTTTTCAAAAATTCAAATTTCTCGTCTTTGAGTACTGTTCATTGTCTTCTCCGAAAATTTCTTTTGTTTTTCTGTTTTCCCGAAATACATCCTTTTAACTTCCTCCAAAAGCTCTGAGATTGATATATATTCATCCTAGACGAGCTGTGTGAAGTTAGAGTGCTTTATTTCTGGAGATTTCTCAAAGAACATTTTCCCAACTCTGAGATTGAAATTAATTCATCCTAGGCGAGTTAGTGAAGTTGAGGCAGTGTAGTATCAAACGGTTAGTCATATTTTTTTATCATGGAGGAGACAAAACCAACCTGCAATTAGAGTCACCCTAAGAGGAGAGAACTATCTCCTATGGTCACGATCGACAAAATCCAACTTATGCGGACGACTTTTTGGAATCAGGTTGAACCAGCAAAAGGAAAAGAGCTTCAAGAAGGAGATGAAGAAGCTCGGGAAAAGTGGCTGCAAAAAGATCAAATGGTGCTCAGCATAATCCACAGCTCCTTGAGTGATTCAATATTTTAATCTTACTCATATTGCGAGACAGCTCAAGAACTTTGGGAAACTCTAAAGAAGGTGTATGGAGACATCACCAATCTTTCAAGAGTATTCGAAGTGAAGAAAGATCTCAGCAACCTCACTCAAGAAGATCAAGATTTTACCAAACACTTTGGTAAATATAGATCATTACTTGCTGAACTGGATATGCTGAGGCCAAGCACAAAAGACCTCAAAATTATAGAGGAAAGAAAAGAGCAAGATCGAGTATTTGGACTTCTACAATCTCTCCATCCGAAATTTAATGACCTTATAAAGTACATTTTAAGGGAGGAGAAGCTACCAAGCCTTGCAAATGTCTGCTCTCAAATCCCAAAAGGAGACAAGGCTCCTTAGATCTCTTCAAAGGAGAGTTGCCAACTGACAAACAAAGGGGTTTACAAACCTCCATTCAGTTCCAACAAGAACGGAACAACAAAGCAATGTGAACATTGCAAGAACATTGGCAAATTCAACCAAGGGAGAGGACACACCAAGGAGGAGTGCTTTATCCTTTATCCTCATCTCAGAGCCAACTTCAGAGCAAGGCAACAAGCAAATGAAGCAAACGCTTCAAATTATGCTCCAACCCACTCAACCAACTACTTTCGGTATGAACCCAAGTGCTCCAAACGGCCATTCTAATCAAGCCTCTACTTCAGAGAACAATGGCATGATCACCATGAGCAGAGCAGACTTAGAGGCAATGATCAAGACCATGCAAATTTGCAAGGAGTCAGGTATCACCTTTCTAGCCTCTAACTATTCAAAAACACTTTTAGTAGATTCAGGAGCTTCTCACCATATGATTAAAGATTCTGATCTACTAAATAATATTCAAAACACCTCTGGTCATGTTGAAGTTGCTAATGGAGTTAGAGTGCCAATTAACGGCGTGGCTAATTTAAACCTCTTTGGAAATGAATCTAGTGCTTTTTACATGCCTACATTTAGCAATAATTTGGTCTCGGTAAAAAGAGCTACCACCGATCTCAATGCTTATGCTATATTTGGACCTAACAGCTTTCATGTTGGGGAGATTAAAACTGGTGAAGTTTTAGGCAAGGGGAACACTAAGGGAGAGTTGTATACTCTAGAAGATCTCAAGAACCATTCTAGATGCTCCAACTCTGCTAGTTTGCCGTTTATTAATTCCTGTCATGTAACTAGTAGTTCAAATGATTTATGGCATGCTAGATTAGGCCATCCTCATTCTAGAGCTTTAAAATTAATTATGCCCAATGTAGTATTTGATAATTCTAAGTGTGAGTCTTGTATTATGGGAAAACATTGCAGAAGTGTTTTCCAAAACTCCTTATCAATATATGAGAATTGTTTTGATTTAGTTCACTCTGATGTTTGGGCCTCACCTTGCCTATCTAGAGATAACCTAAAATACTTTGTGACATTCATAGATGAAAAATCAAAATATACATGGGTCACATTATTACCTGCTAAAGATAGAGTATTTGAGGCATTTGTCAACTTTCAAACATATGTGACTAATCATTTCAATGCTAAAATTAAGGTGCTAAGATCGGATAATGGAGGGGAATACACAAGCCACACTTTCAAGGCTCATTTGGCAAATCATGGCATCCTTCACCAAACGAGCTGTCCTTATACTCCACAACAAAATGGAGTGGCCGAAAGGAAGAATAGGCATCTGATGGAAGTAGCAAGATCAATGATGTTCCACAAAAACATGCCAAGGAGATTTTGGGGAGATGCTGTCATGACCGCATGCTACCTCATAAATAGTATTCCAACAAAAGTTTTAGATGACTTATCACCATTTGAGGTATTAAACAAAACCAAACCAAATATTAATCACTTACGTGTGTTTGGTAGTGTTTGTTTTGTCTTAGTGCCAAGGGATCAAAGGAATAAGTTAGATGCTAAAAGCACTAGAAGCGTGTTCATTGGATACTCCACTACTCAAAAAGGGTACAGATGCTATGATCCAAGCACCAAACGCATCATGACGTCTAGAGATGTAAAATTCCTAGAAGATCAAAGTTATTTTGAGAAGTCGGGCTGGGAAAGTGTGAAAGACTTGGCTGACTCTACAACAGATCGAAAAAGCCTCTCTTCAACACATTGTAAGTCAGATGGGTCTTCCTCAAATGAATGAAGACCAAACAGCCCCTGCAAACAATCAAGAAGATCAGATTCAAGAAGAAGGGGTAAATGTTCAAAATGAGCAAGAGAATGACGAAGGAGTAAATGAACAAGGGGGAGTTAATCAAGAAACTCCACCAGAAGCTGATATTCAGGAAAATGAATATCATGAGGAAGAAGAGGCACCAGCACCAACCTTGCGAAGAAGCACACGATAAAGATTTGGTCCAGACCATTGGAAACAAACTAGGGTCTATTATAACCATCAAGTTGTGGCTCACCCTATCCAAGCTCAGTGTTCTCTTGCCCTCTTGCCATCAGATCATCAAGCATTCCTTGGAAAGATAGAGCAGCATTACATTCCAAAGACCTATGAAGAAGCAAAAGAAATCAAGGTCTGGATGGATGCTATAGATGCTGAGATAGAAGCAATGGTTAGAAATCACACTTGGGATGTAAGTGATCTACCTTCGGGAAAAAGAGCTATGACATCTAAATGGGTATTCACCATCAAGTATCACAGCAATGGAGAAATCGAAAGGTATAAAGCTCGAATGGTTGCAAGGGGATTTACTCAAACTTATGGAGAAGACTATACGGACACCTTTGCACCAGTGGCTAAGCTCCATACAGTTCGAGTGATTTTATCATTGGCAACCAATCTATCTTGGGAATTATGGCAAATAGATGTCAAAAACGCATTCCTCCAAGGAGAGCTTGAAGAAGAAGTGTACATGAAGCCTCCACCAGGTCTTGAAAGTTCAATTCCTCATGGGAAAGTTTTCAAACTTAGAAAAGCCATTTATGGCTTGAAGCAATCCCCAAGAGCCTGGTACCACAAGCTAAGCTTTACACTAACAGCCAAAGGATTTAAAAGATCAGAGGCTGATCACACCTTGTTTACTTCTCAAAGTGCTCAAGGAATCATTGTAGTCTTGGTATATGTAGATGACTTGATCATTTTTAGGCAGAATGATCAAGCAGGTATTCAAGAAACCAAACTTTTCCTTAAATCTGTATTTGATATAAAAGATCAAGGTGAACTTAAATATTTTCTAGGTATAGAGATATGCACTTCTCCGGAAGGCTTGTTTCTATCCCAAAGAAAATATTCACTCGATTTACTAGAGACAGGAAAATTAGGTTCTAAACCGGCAGGACACCTCTGGAAGATGGCTACAAGGTCAGGAGAAAGGGGAGAAAGGACCAGACCCACTCGACAAACCATTTGAAGATCCAGCTTACTACCGGCGGCTTGTCGGTACGTTAATTTACTTAACCATAACAAGGCCTGACCTCTGCTTTGCTGTGAATCAGGTGAGCCAACACATGAAAGAGCCCTTCGTGCACCAACTGGAATATGGTGGAAAGAATTCTGAGATAGATCAAAGGATCACCGAGGGCAAGGTGTTTGGATGGGAAAGAATAATAATCTTTGAAGTTGTGGGCTATTGTGATGCGGATTATGCTGGAGATACGATGGATAGAAAATCCACAACTGGCTATTGCACATTTATTGGAGGGAACTTAGTAACCTGGAAATCTAAGAAGCAAAAGGTCGTCTTATGCTTTAAAAGTGAGTATAGAGCAATGAAGAAGCTCACAAATGAGCTAGTATGGCTAAAAGCGCTTCTAAAGGATCTGGGAATTGAGAGCACAAGTCCCATTACCATGCATTGTGACAATCAAGCAGCAATTCACATTGCTACAAACTCAGTCTTCCATGAACGAACCAAGCACATAGAAGTGGATTGTCACAAAGTTAGAGAGAAGATCATTGAAGGAGTAATCCTCCCATGCTACACAAGAAGCGAAGATCAGCTTGCTGACATATTCACCAAATCTACAAGTCTCAAGATTTGCAACCACATTCAGAGCAAGCTTGGACTAATAGATCTCACTCATCCTTGATCATGCCTCTCCATTTCCAGAGACACTACACTTTTTTCCTCACAAGGAGTTTTTTAATGAGGTAGTTGTGAGGATTTGTTTCTGGAAAATCAAACTTAGTCTCCACACTCATTCCGGCTAAGTTTGAGGGGGAGTATTAATCAAGCAACAAATACCCAACAAGGAATAAAAGAAGAGAGGCCCAAGAAGAGAATGCCAGAACTGACGCCCAAATTGTTTTCGTCTCCAACAGCTCTATTTTGAACTCCAACGGCTCTATTACTATTCCCAACTGATAGATTAGACTCTGAACTACAAGATACACCTAGTTATTTTTGCGTTTAAGAGTTCTATAAATATGTAATCCATTGTAACACTTTACAACTACTGAGATAATAAAATCTCATAAGAGATAATAAAATCTCTCTATTCTCAATCTTATTATTATTCATTCAGCTACTCTCATTCTTGTTTCTAGCAAACTTAAACTCTGAATTCTAACAATCAAAGGCTTAGATTTAGCCTTTTAGCACTCTTCATGATTTGATTAAGCATGCTACTAAGGTGTAGAAGCAAATTAACGTTAGAAACAAGCATTATAGCTTATCCCATACTTTTGTTAGTTCTTACAATCTCATAGGAGTTCCTAATGGTGAATATGGAAACTTTATCAAAGGCTTAGAATATGGAGAGTACAGAGAGCGAATGTTGGCTTTGTACAGGTTTAATGGAGTCTTAAACAACACCTATTGATGTGAATATAAAGAATCAATGGTTTCATTGACATGGATTTGGCCATTTTCACCTGATACACCCAAAAAAAGAGAGATGAACATTCAAGATATAAATAAGAGTAAAAAGAAGTGTTGAACTGTAAGCAAAGGAGTTGGATCTCTTCCAAGTGCTTTAAGATGTTCAAAATCCAGTACATAGAGCCATTGTCAGCTTTGTAGAGGGTTTGAGTGATGAAACTTTATCAAAGGCTTAGATTCATCCTTTTAGCACTATTGATGATTTGATTAAGCATGCGATCAAGGTGTTTAAGGATGTTAAAGTAAGAAACAAGCATTATAGCTTATCTCATAGTTCTATTAGTTCTTAGAATCCTATAAGAGTTTCTAATGGTGAATATGGAGAGTTGTAGCAAAAAGACACATATGAAGGCTTAAACAACACCTATTGATGTGAATATGAAGAATCAATGGTTCATTGACATGGATTTGGCCATTTTCAGCTGATATACCTAAAAACAGAGTTATGAATCTACAAGATACAAATAAGCGTGAATAGAAGTTTTGAACTGATCCAACGTCTTTGAAATGTTCAAGATCCAGTACATAAAGCCATTGTCGGCTTTGTAGAGGGTTTGAGTGATGAAATTTCATCAAAGGCTTAGATTCAGCTTTTTAGGACTCTTGATGATGTGATTAAGCATGCTACAAATAAGAGTAAATAGAAGTGTTGAAATGTAACCAATGGATCTATTACAACTGCTTTGAGATGTTCAAGATCCAGTACATAGAGCGAATGTTGGCTTTGTACAGGGTTTGAGTGATGAAACTTCATCAAAGGTTTAGATTCAGCCTTTTAGCACTCTTGATGATGTGATTAACCATGCTACCAAGGTGTAGAAGCAAGTTAATATAAGAAACAAGCATTATAGCTTATCCCATACTTTTGTTAGTTCTTAGAATCTCATATGAGTTCCTAATGGTGAATATTTAGAGTTGTAGCAAGAAGACACATATGGAGGCTTAAACAACACCTATTGATGTGAATATGAAGAATCAATGGTTTCATTGACATGGATTTGGCCATTTTCACCTGATATACCGAAAAACAGAGTTATGAACCTTCAAGATACAAATAAGAGTAAATAGAAGTGTTGAAATGTAACCAAAGGAGTTGGATCTATTACAACTGCTTTGAGATGTTCAAGATCCAGTACATAGAGCGAATGTTGGCTTTGTACAGGGTTTGAGTGATGAAACTTTATCAAAGGTTTAGATTCAGCCTTTTAGCACTCTTGATGATGTGATTAACCATGCTACCAAGGTGTAGAAGCAAGTTAATGTAAGAAACAAGCATTATACCTTATCCCATAGTTTTGTTAGTTCTTAGAATCTCATATGAGTTCCTAATGGTGAATATTTAGAGTTGTAGCAAGAAGACACATATGGAGGCTTAAACAACAGCTATTGATGTAAATATGAAGAATCAATGGTTTCATTGACATGGATTTGGCCATTTTCACCTTATATACCTAAAAAAAGAGTGATGCACATTCAAGATCCAAATTAGAGTAAAAAAATTTGTTGAACTGTAACCAAAGGAGTTGGATCTCTTACAAGTGCTTTGAGATGTTCAAGATCCAGTACACAGAGCCATTGTAGGCTTTGTAGAGGGTTTAAGTGATGAAACTTTATCAAAGGCTTAGATTCATACTTTTAGCACTCTTCATGATTTGATTAAGCATGCTACCAAGGTGTAGAAGCAAATTAACGTAAGAAACAAACACTATAGCTTATCCAATACTTTTGTTAGTTCTTAGAATCTCATAGGAGTTCCTAATGGTGAATATGGAGAGTTGTAACAAGAAGACACATATAGAGACTTAAACAACACCTATTGATGTGAATATGAAGAATCAATGGTTTCATTGACATGGATTTGGCCATTTTAAGCTGATATACCTAAAAACAAAGCTATAAATCTTCAAGATATAAATAAGAGTAAATAGAAGTGTTGAACTGTAACCAAAGGAGTTGGATCTTTTACAACTGCTTTGAGATGTTCAAGATCAAGTACACAGAACTATTGTAGGCTTTGTAGAGGGTTTGAGTGATGAAACTTTATCAAAGGCGTAGATTCAGCCTTTTAGCACTCTTGATGATTTGATTAAGCATGCTATCAAGGTGTATAAGGATATTAAAGTAAGAAACAAGCATTATATGTTATCTCATAGTTCTGTTAGTTCTTAGAATCTTATAAGAGTTGCTAATGGTGAATATGGAGAGTTGTAGCAAGAAGACACATATGAAGGCTTAAACAACACCTATTGATATGAATATGAAGAATCAATGGTTTCATTGACATGGATTTAGCCATTTTCAGATGATATACGTAAAAACAGAGTTATGAATCTTCAAGACACAAATAAGAGTGAATAGAAGTTTGGAACTGTATCCAAAGGAGTTGGATCTCTTACAATTGATTTCAGATGTTCAAGGTGAAGTACATAGAGCCACTGTTAGTTTTGTAGAGGGTTTGAGTGATGAAATTTCATCAAAGGGTTAGATTCAGCCTTTTAGCACTCTTCATGATGTGATTAAGCATGCTAGTAAGGTGTAGAAGCAAGTTAAAGTAAGAAACACGCATTATAGCTTAAATTCAGTCTTTTAGCACTCTTGATGATGTGATTAAGCATGCTACCAAGGTGGATAGGCAAGTTAAAGTTAGAAACAAGCATTATAGCGTAACCCATAGTTTTGTTAGTTCTTAGAATCTCATATGAGTTCCAAATGGTGAATATTTAGAGTTGTAGCAAGAAGACACATATGGAGGCTTAAACAATACCTATTGATTTGAATATAAAGAATTAATGGTTTCATTGACATGGATTTGGCCATTTTCATCTGATATACCCAAAAAGAGAGTGATGAAAATTCAAGATACATATAAGAGTAAAAAGAAGTGTGAACTGTAACAAATGGAGTTGGATCTCTTACAACTGCTTTAAGATGTTCAAAATCCAGTACATAGAGCCATTGTTGGCTTTGTAGAGGGTTTGAGTGATGAAACTTCATCAAAGGCTTAGATTCAGCCTTTTAGCACTCTTCATGATTTGATTAAGCATGCTACCAAGGTGTAGAACTAGGTAAACGTAAGAAACAAGCATTATAGCTTATCCCATAGTTTTGTTAGTTCTTAGAATCTCATAGGAGTTTCTAATGGTGAATATGGAGAGTTCTAGCAAGAAGACACATACAGAGGCTTAAACAACATCTATTAATGTGAATATGAAGAATCAATAGTTTCATTGACATGGAGTTGGCCATTTTCAGCTGATATACATAAAAACAGAGTTTTGAACCTTCAAGATACAAATAAGAGCGAATAGAAGTGTTGATTTGTAACTAAAGAAGTTGGATCTCTTACAACTGCTTTGAGATGTTCAAGATCCAGTACATAGAGCCATTGTTGGCTTTGTAGAGGGTTTGAGTGTTGAAACTTCATCAAAGACTTAGTTTCAGCCTTCTAGCACTCTTGATGATGTGATTAAGCATGCTACTAAAGTGTACAATCAAGTTAAAGTAAGAAACAAGCATTATACCTTATCCGATAGTTTTGTTAGTTCTTAGAATCTCATAGGAGTTCCTAATGGTGAATATGGAGAGTTGTAGTAAGAAGATACATACGGAGGCTTAAACAACATCTATTTATGTGAATATGAAGAATCAATGGTTTCATTGACATGGATTTGGCCATTTTCAGCTGATATACATAAAAACAGAGTTATGAACCTTCAAGATACAAATAAGAGTGAATAGAAGTGTTGAAATGTAACCAAAGGAGTTGGATCTCTTACAACTGCTTTGAGATGTTCAAGGTCAAGTACATAGAGCCCCTGTTGGCTTTGTAGAGGGTTTGAGTGATGAAACTTCATCAAAGGCTTAGATTGAGCCTTTTAGCACTCTTAATGATGTTATTAAGCTTGCTACCAAAGTGTAAAAGCAAGTTAAAGTAAGAACTAAGCATTATAGCTTATCCTATAGTTCTGTTAGTTCTTAGAATCTCATAGGAGTTTCTAATGGTAACTATGGAGAGTTGTAGTAAGAAGACACATATGAAGGCTTAAACAACACCTATTGATGTGAATATAAAGAATCAATGGTTTTATTGACATGGATTTGGACATTTTCAGCTGATATAGCTAAAAATAGAGTTATTAATTTTCAAGATACAAATAAGAGTGAATAGAAGTTTTGAACTGTAACCAAATGAGTTGGATATCTTACAACTGCTTTGAGATGTTCAAAATCCAGTACATAGGGCCACTGTTGGCTTTGTAGAGGGTTTGAGTGATGAAACTTCATCTAAGGCTTAGATTATGCCTTTTAGAATTCTTGATGATGTGATTAAGCATGCTACCGAGGTGTAGAAGCAAGTTAATGTAAGAAACAAGCATTATAGCTTATCCCATAGTTTTGTTAGTTCTTAGAATCTCATATGAGTTCCTAATGGTGAATATGGAGAGTAGTAGCAAGAAGACACATATAGAGGCTTAAACAACACCTATTGATGTGAATATGAAGAATCAATGGTTTCATTGACATGGATTTGGCCATTTTCAGCTGATATACCTAAAAACAGAGTTATGAATCTTCAAGATACAAATAAGAGTGAATAGAAGTTTTGAACTGCAACCAAATGATTTCAATCTCTTTCAAATGCTTTGAAATGTTCAAGATCCAGTACATAGAGCCATTGTCGGCTTTGTAGAGGGTTTGAGTGATCAAACTTCATCAAAGGCTTAGATTTAGCCTTTTAGCACTCTTGATGATGTGATTAGGCATGCTACGAAGGTGTAGAACCAAGTTAAAGTAAGAAACAAGCATTATAGCTTATCCTACAGTTTTTTTAGTTCTTACAATCTCATAGGAGTTTCTAATGGTAAATATGGAGAGTTGTAGTAAGAAGACACATATGGAGACTTAAACAACACCTATTGATGTGAATATAAAGAATCAATGGTTTCATTGAACTGGTTTTGGGCATTTTCAGCTGATATAGCTAAAAATAGAGTTATGAATTTTCAAGATACAAATAAGAGTGAATAGAAGTTTTCAACTGTAACCAAATGAGTTGGATATCTTACAACTGCTTTGAGATGTTCAAAATCCAGTATATAGAGCCATTGTCGGCTTTGTAGAGGTTTTGAGTGATGAAACTTCATCAAAGGCTTAGATTCAACCTTTTAGCACTCTTGATGATGTGATTAAGCATGCTACCAAGGTGTAGAAGCAAGTTAAAGTAAGAAACAAGCGTTATACCTAATACCATAGTTCTGTTAAATCTTACAATCTCATAGGAGTTGCTAATGTTGAATATGGAGAGTTGTAGCAAGAAGACACATATGGAAGCTTAAACAACACCTATTGATGTTAATATGAAGAATCAATGGTTTCATTGACATGGATTTGGCCATTTTTACCTGATACACCAAAAAAAAAAGTGATGAACATTCAAGATACAAATAAGAGCGAAATGAAGCGTTGAACTGTAACCAAAGGAGTTGGATCTCTTGCAAGTGCTATGAGATGTTCAAGTTCCAGTACACAGAGCCATTGTAGGCTTTGTAGAGGGTTTAAGTGATGAAACTTTATCAAAGGCTTAGATTGAGCCTTTTAGCACTCTTCATGATTTGATTAAGCATGTTACCAAGGTGTAGAAGCAAGTTAACGTAAGAAACAAGCATTATAGCTTATCCCATAGATTTGTTAGTTCTTAGAATCTCATACAAGTTCCTAATGGTGAATATGGGGAGTTGTAGCAAGAAGACACATACGAAGGCTTAAACAACATCTATTTATGTGAATATGTAGAATCAATGGTTTCATAGACATGGATTTGGCCATTTTCAGCTGATATACATAATAACAGAGTTATGAACCTTCAAGATACAAATAAGAGTGAATAGAAGTGTTAAACTGTAACCGAAGGAGTTGGATCTCTTCCAACTGCTTTGAGATGTTTACAATCCAGTACATAGAGCCACTGTTGGCTTTGTAGAGGGTTTGAGTGATGTAACTTCATTAAAGGCTAAGATTCAGCCTTTTAGCAGTCTTGATGATGTGATTAAGCTTGCTACCAAAGTGTAGAAGCAAGTTAAACTAAGCACTAAGCATTATAGCTTATCCTATAGTTCTGTTAGTTCTTAGAATCTGATAGGAGTTCCTAATGGTGAATATGGAGAGTTGTAGTAAGAAGACACATATGGAGGCTTAAACAACACCTATTGATGTGAATATGAAAAATCATTGGTTTTATTGACATACCTTAAAACAGAGTTATGAACCTTCAAGATACAAATAAGAGTAAATAGAAGTGATGAACTGAAACCAAAGGAGTTGGATCTCTTACAACTGCTTTGAGATGTTCAAGATCCAGTACAGAGAGACATTATTGGCTTTGTAGAGGGTTTGAGTGATGAAACTTCATCAAAGGCTTAGATTCAGCCTTTTAGCACTCTTCATGATTTCATTAAGCATGCTACCAAGGTGTAGAACTAGGTAAACGTAAGAAACAAGCATTATAGCTTATCCCATAGTTTTGTTAGTTCTTAGAATCTCATAGGAGTTTCTAATGGTGAATATGGAGAGTTCTAGCAAGAAGACACATACAGAGGCTTAAACAACATCTATTAATGTGAATATGAAAAATCAATAGTTTCATTGACATGGATTTGGCCATTTTCAGCTGATATACATAAAAACAGAGTTTTGAACCTTCAAGATACAAATAAGAGCGAATAGAAGTGTTGATTTGTAACTAAAGAAGTTGGATCTCTTACAACTGCTTTGAGATGTTCAAGATCCAGTACATAGAGCCACTGTTTGCTTTGTAGAGGGTTTGAGTGTTGAAACTTCATCAAAGACTTAGTTTCAGCCTTCTAGCACTCTTGATGATGTGATTAAGCATGCTACCAAAGTGTACAATCAAGTTAAAGTAAGAAACAAGCATTATACCTTATCCGATAGTTTTGTTTGTTCTTAGAATCTCATAGGAGTTCCTAATGGTGAATATGGAGAGTTGTAGTAAGAAGATACATACGGAGGCTTAAACAACATCTAGTTATGTGAATATGAAGAATCAATGGTTTCATTGACATGGATTTGGCCATTTTCAGCTGATATACATAAAAACAGAGTTATGAACCATCAAGATACAAATAAGAGTGAATAGAAGTGTTGAACTGTAACCAAAAGAGTTGGATCTCTTACAACTGCTTTGAGATGTTCAAGGTCAAGTACATAGAGCCCCTGTTGGCTTTGTAGAGGGTTTGAGTGATGAAACTTCATCAAAGGCTTAGATTCAGCCTTTTAGCACTCTTAATGATGTTATTAAGCTTGCTACCAAAGTGTAAAAGCAAGTTAAAGTAAGAACTAAGCATTATAGCTTATCCTATAGTTCTGTTAGTTCTTCTAATGGTAACTATGGAGAGTTGTAGTAAGAAGACACATATGGAGGCTTAAACAACACCTATTGATGTGAATATAAAGAATCAATGGTTTCATTGACATGGATTTGGGCATTTTCAGCTGATATAGCTAAAAATAGAGTTATGAATTTTCAAGATACAAATAAGACTGAATAGAAGTTTTCAACTGTAACCAAATGAGTTGGATAACTTACAACTGCTTTGAGATGTTCAAAATCCAGTATATAGAGCCATTGTCGGCTTTGTAGAGGTTTTGAGTGTTGAAACTTCATCAAAGGGTTAGATTCAACCTTTTAGCACTCTTGATGATGTGATTAAGCATGCTACCAAGGTGTAGAAGCAAGTTAAAGTAAGAAACAAGCGTTATACCTAATCCCATAGTTCTGTTAGTTCTTACAATCTCATAGGAGTTGCTAATGTTGAATATGGAGAGTTGTAGCAAGAAGAAACATATGAAAGCTTAAACAACACCTATTGATGTTAATATAAAGAATCAATGGTTTCATTGACATGGATTTGGCTATTTTTACCAGATATACCAAAAAAAAAAGTGATGAACATTCAAGATACAAATAAGAGCGAAATGAAGCGTTGAACTGTAACCAAAGGAGTTGGATCTCTTGCAAGTGCTATGAGATGTTCAAGATCCAGTACACAGAGCCATTGTAGGCTTTGTAGAGGGTTTAAGTGATGAAACTTTATCAAAGGCTTAGATTCAGCCTTTTAGCACTCTTCATGATTTGATTAAGCATGCTACCAATGTGTAGAAGCAAGTTAACGTAAGAAACAAGCATTATAGCTTATCCCATAGATTTGTTAGTTCTTAGAATCTCATACAAGTTCCTAATGGTGAATATGGGGAGTTGTAGCAAGAAGACACATACAAAGGCTTAAACAACATCTATTTATGTGAATATGTAGAATCAATGGTTTCATAGACATGGATTTGGCCATTTTCAGCTGATATACATAATAACAGAGTTATGAACCTTCAAGATACAAATAAGAGTGAACAGAAGTGTTGAACTGTAACCGAAGGAGTTGGATCTCTTCCAACTGCTTTGAGATGTTTAACATCCAGTACATAGAGCCACTGTTGGCTTTGTAGAGGGTTTGAGTGATGTAACTTCATTAAAGGCTAAGATTCAGCCTTTTAGCAGTCTTGATGATGTGATTAAGCTTGCTACCAAAGTGTAGAAGCAAGTTAAACTAAGAACTAAGCATTATAGCTTATCCTATAGTTCTGTTAGTTCTTAGAATCTGATAGGAGTTCCTAATGGTGAATATGGAGAGTTGTAGTAAGAAGACACATATGGAGGCTTAAACAACACCTATTAATGTGAATATGAAAAATCATTGGTTTTATTGACATACCTTAAAACAGAGTTATGAACCTTCAAGATACAAATAAGAGTAAATAGAAGTGATGAACTGAAACCAAAGGAGTTGGATCTCTTACAACTGCTTTGAGATGTTCAAGATCGATCTGAGAGAGCCATTGTTGGCTTTGTAGAGGTTTGAGTGATGAAACTTCATCAAAGGCTTAGATTCAGCCTTTTAGCACTCTTCATGATTTCATTAAGCATGCTACCAAGGTGTAGAACTAGGTAAACGTAAGAAACAAGCATTATAGCTTAT
Source organism: Cardamine occulta (assembly GCA_028015245.1). NCBI lineage: Eukaryota > Viridiplantae > Streptophyta > Magnoliopsida > Brassicales > Brassicaceae > Cardamine > Cardamine occulta. Next base: position 1,226,310 of record CM051387.1, on the reverse strand, counting down.
CCCATAGTTTTGTTAGTTCTTAGAATCTCATAGGAGTTTCTAATGGTGAATATGGAGAGTTCTAGCAAGAAGACACATACAGAGGCTTAAACAACATCTATTAATGTGAATATGAAAAATCAATAGTTTCATTGACATGGATTTGGCCATTTTCAGCTGATATACATAAAAACAGAGTTTTGAACCTTCAAGATACAAATAAGAGCGAATAGAAGTGTTGATTTCTAACTAAAGAAGTTGGATCTCTTACAACTGCTTTGAGATGTTCAAGATCCAGTACATAGAGCCACTGTTGGCTTTGTAGAGGGTTTGAGTGTTGAAACTTCATCAAAGACTTAGTTTCAGCCTTCTAGCACTCTTGATGATGTGATTAAGCATGCTACCAAAGTGTACAATCAAGTTAAAGTAAGAAACAAGCATTATACCTTATCCGATAGTTTTGTTAGTTCTTAGAATCTCACAGGAGTTCCTAATGGTGAATATGGAGAGTTGTAGTAAGAAGATACATACGGAGGCTTAAACAACATCTATTTATGTGAATATGAAGAATCAATGGTTTCATTGACATGGATTTGGCCATTTTCAGCTGATATACATAAAAACAGAGTTATGAACCATCAAGATACAAATAAGAGTGAATAGAAGTGTTGAACTATAACCAAAAGAGTTGGATCTCTTACAACTGCTTTGAGATGTTCAAGGTCAAGTACATAGAGCCCATGTTGGCTTTGTAGAGGGTTTGAGTGATGAAACTTCATCAAAGGCTTAGATTCAGCCTTTTAGCACTCTTAATGATGTTATTAAGCTTGCTACCAAAGTGTAAAAGCAAGTTAAAGTAAGAACTAAGCATTATAGCTTATCCTATAGTTCTGTTAGTTCTTAGAATCTCATAGGAGTTTCTAATGGTAACTATGGAGAGTTGTAGTAAGAAGACACATATGGAGGCTTAAACAACACCTATTGATGTGAATATAAAGAATCAATGGTTTCATTGACATGGATTTGGGCATTTTCAGCTGATATAGCTAAAAATAGAGTTATTAATTTTCAAGATACAAATAAGAGTGAATAGAAGTTTTGAACTGTAACCAAATGAGTTGGATATCTTACAACTGCTTTGAGATGTTCAAAATCCAGTACATAGAGCCACTGTTGGCTTTGTAGAGGGTTTGAGTGATGAAACTTCATCTAAGGCTTAGATTATGCCTTTTAGCATTCTTGATGATGTGATTAAGCATGTTACCGAGGTGTAGAAGCAAGTTAATGTAAGAAACAAGCATTATAGCTTATCCCATAGTTTTGTTAGTTCTTAGAATCTCATATGAGTTCCTAATGGTGAATATGGAGAGTAGTAGCAAGAAGACACATATAGAGGCTTAAACAACACCTATTGATGTGAATATGAAGAATCAATGGTTTCATTGACATGGATTTGGCCATTTTCAGCTGATATACCTAAAAACAGAGTTATGAATCTTCAAGATACAAATAAGAGTGAATAGAAGTTTTGAACTGCAACCAAATGATTTCAATCTCTTACAAATGCTTTGAAATGTTCAAGATCCAGTACATAGAGCCATTGTCGGCTTTGTAGAGGGTTTGAGTGATCAAACTTCATCAAAGGCTTAGATTTAGCCTTTTAGCACTCTTGATGATGTGATTAGGCATGCTACGAAGGTGTAGAACCAAGTTAAAGTAAGAAACAAGCATTATAGCTTATCCTACAGTTTTTTTAGTTCTTACAATCTCATAGGAGTTTCTAATGGTAAATATGGAGAGTTGTAGTAAGAAGACACATATGGAGACTTAAACAACACCTATTGATGTGAATATAAAGAATCAATGGTTTCATTGACATGGATTTGGGCATTTTCAGCTGATATAGCTAAAAATAGAGTTATGAATTTTCAAGATACAAATAAGACTGAATAGAAGTTTTCAACTGTAACCAAATGAGTTGGATAACTTACAACTGCTTTGAGATGTTCAAAATCCAGTATATAGAGCCATTGTCGGCTTTGTAGAGGTTTTGAGTGATGAAACTTCATCAAAAGGTTAGATTCAACCTTTTAGCACTCTTGATGATGTGATTAAGCATGCTACCAAGGTGTAGAAGCAAGTTAAAGTAAGAAACAAGCGTTATACCTAATCCCATAGTTCTGTTAGTTCTTACAATCTCATAGGAGTTGCTAATGTTGAATATGGAGAGTTGTAGCAAGAAGAAACATATGGAAGCTTAAACAACACCTATTGATGTTAATATAAAGAATCAATGGTTTCATTGACATGGATTTGGCTATTTTTACCAGATATACCAAAAAAAAAAGTGATGAACATTCAAGATACAAATAAGAGCGAAATGAAGCGTTGAACTGTAACCAAAGGAGTTGGATCTCTTGCAAGTGCTATGAGATGTTCAAGATCCAGTACACAGAGCCATTGTAGGCTTTGTAGAGGGTTTAAGTGATGAAACTTTATCAAAGGCTTAGATTCAGCCTTTTAACACTCATCATGATTTGATTAAGCATGCTACCAATGTGTAGAAGCAAGTTAACGTAAGAAACAAGCATTATAGCTTATCCCATAGAATTGTTAGTTCTTAGAATCTCATACAAGTTCCTAATGGTGAATATGGGGAGTTGTAGCAAGAAGACACATACGAAGGCTTAAACAACATCTATTTATGTGAATATGTAGAATCAATGGTTTCATAGACATGGATTTGGCCATTTTCAGCTGATATACATAATAACAGAGTTATGAACCTTCAAGATACAAATAAGAGTGAATAGAAGTGTTGAACTGTAACCGAAGGAGTTGGATCTCTTCCAACTGCTTTGAGATGTTTAACATCCAGTACATAGAGCCACTGTTGGCTTTGTAGAGGGTTTGAGTGATGTAACTTCATTAAAGGCTAAGATTCAGCCTTTTAGCAGTCTTGATGATGTGATTAAGCTTGCTACCAAAGTGTAGAAGCAAGTTAAACTAAGAACTAAGCATTATAGCTTATCCTATAGTTCTGTTAGTTCTTAGAATCTGATAGGAGTTCCTAATGGTGAATATGGAGAGTTGTAGTAAGAAGACACATATGGAGGCTTAAACAACACCTATTGATGTGAATATGAAAAATCATTGGTTTTATTGACATACCTTAAAACAGAGTTATGAACCTTCAAGATACAAATAAGAGTAAATAGAAGTGATGAACTGAAACCAAAGGAGTTGGATCTCTTACAACTGCTTTGAGATGTTCAAGATCCAGTACAGAGAGACATTGTTGGCTTTGTAGAGGGTTTGAGTGATGAAACTTCATCAAAGGCTTAGATTCAGCCTTTTAGCACTCTTCATGATTTCATTAAGCATGCTACCAAGGTGTAGAACTAGGTAAACGTAAGAAACAAGCATTATAGCTTATCCCATAGTTTTGTTAGTTCTTAGAATCTCATAGGAGTTTCTAATGGTGAATATGGAGAGTTCTAGCAAGAAGACACATACAGAGGCTTAAACAACATCTATTAATGTGAATATGAAAAATCAATAGTTTCATTGACATGGATTTGGCCATTTTCAGCTGATATACATAAAAACAGAGTTTTGAACCTTCAAGATACAAATAAGAGCGAATAGAAGTGTTGATTTGTAACTAAAGAAGTTGGATCTCTTACAACTGCTTTGAGATGTTCAAGATCCAGTACATAGAGCCACTGTTGGCTTTGTAGAGGGTTTGAGTGTTGAAACTTCATCAAAGACTTAGTTTCAGCCTTCTAGCACTCTTGATGATGTGATTAAGCATGCTACCAAAGTGTACAATCAAGTTAAAGTAAGAAACAAGCATTATACCTTATCCGATAGTTTTGTTAGTTCTTAGAATCTCATAGGAGTTCCTAATGGTGAATATGGAGAGTTGTAGTAAGAAGATACATACGGAGGCTTAAACAACATCTATTTATGTGAATATGAAGAATCAATGGTTTCATTGACATGGATTTGGCCATTTTCAGCTGATATAGCTAAAAATAGAGTTATTAATTTTCAAGATACAAATAAGAGTGAATAGAAGTTTTGAACTGTAACCAAATGAGTTGGATATCTTACAACTGCTTTGAGATGTTCAAAATCCAGTACATAGAGCCACTGTTGGCTTTGTAGAGGGTTTGAGTGATGAAACTTCATCTAAGGCTTAGATTATGCCTTTTAGCATTCTTGATGATGTGATTAAGCATGTTACCGAGGTGTAGAAGCAAGTTAATGTAAGAAACAAGCATTATAGCTTATCCCATAGTTTTGTTAGTTCTTAGAATCTCATATGAGTTCCTAATGGTGAATATGGAGAGTAGTAGCAAGAAGACACATATAGAGGCTTAAACAACACCTATTGATGTGAATATGAAGAATCAATGGTTTCATTGACATGGATTTGGCCATTTTCAGCTGATATACCTAAAAACAGAGTTATGAATCTTCAAGATACAAATAAGAGTGAATAGAAGTTTTGAACTGCAACCAAATGACTTCAATCTCTTATAAATGCTTTGAAATGTTCAAGATCCAGTACATAGAGCCATTGTCGGCTTTGTAGAGGGTTTGAGTGATCAAACTTCATCAAAGGCTTAGATTTAGCCTTTTAGCACTCTTGATGATGTGATTAGGCATGCTACTAAGGTGTAGAACCAAGTTAAAGTAAGAAACAAGCATTATAGCTTATCCTACAGTTTTTTTAGTTCTTACAATCTCATAGGAGTTTCTAATGGTAAATATGGAGAGTTGTAGTAAGAAGACACATATGGAGACTTAAACAACACCTATTGATGTGAATATAAAGAATCAATGGTTTCATTGACATGGATTTGGGCATTTTCAGCTGATATAGCTAAAAATAGAGTTATGAATTTTCAAGATACAAATAAGAGTGAATAGAAGTTTTGAACTGTAACCAAATGAGTTGGATATCTTACAACTGCTTTGAGATGTTAAAAATCCAGTATATAGAGCCATTGTCGGCTTTGTAGAGGTTTTGAGTGATGAAACTTCATCAAAGGCTTAGATTCAACCTTTTAGCACTCTTGATGATGTGATTAAGCATGCTACCAAGGTGTAGAAGCAAGTTAAAGTAAGAAACAAGCGTTATACCTAATCCCATAGTTCTGTTAGTTCTTACAATCTCATAGGAGTTGCTAATGTTGAATATGGAGAGTTGTAGCAAGAAGACACATATGGAAGCTTAAACAACACCAATTGATGTTAATATGAAGAATCAATGGTTTCATTGACATGGGTTTGGCCATTTTTACCTGATATACCAAAAAAAAAAGTGATGAACATTCAAGATACAAATAAGAGCGAAATGAAGCGTTGAACTGTAACCAAAGGAGTTGGATCTCTTGCAAGTGCTATGAGATGTTCAAGATCCAGTACACAGAGCCATTGTAGGCTTTGTAGAGGGTTTAAGTGATGAAACTTTATCAAAGGCTTAGATTGAGACTTTTAGCACTCTTCATGATTTGATTAAGCATGTTACCATGGTGTAGAAGCAAGTTAACGTAAGAAACAAACATTATAGCTTATCCCATAGATTTGTTAGTTCTTAGAATCTTATACAAGTTCCTAATGGTGAATATGGGGAGTTGTAGCAAGAAGACACATACGAAGGCTTAAACAACATCTATTTATGTGAATATGTAGAATCAATGGTTTCATAGACATACATAATAACAGAGTTATGAACCTTCAAGATACAAATAAGAGTGAATAGAAGTGTTGAACTGTAACCGAAGGAGTTGGATCTCTTCCAAGTGCTTTGAGATGTTTAACATCCAGTACATAGAGCCACTGTTGGCTTTGTAGAGGGTTTGAGTGATGTAACTTCATTAAAGGCTAAGATTCAGCCTTTTAGCAGTCTTGATGATGTGATTAAGCTTGCTACCAAAGTGTAGAAGCAAGTTAAACTAAGAACTAAGCATTATAGTTTATCCTATAGTTCTGTTAGTTCTTAGAATCTGATAGGAGTTCCTAATGGTGAATATGGAGAGTTATAGTAAGAAGACACATATGGAGGCTTAAACAACACCTATTGATGTGAATATGAAAAATCATTGGTTTTATTGACATACCTTAAAACAGAGTTATGAACCTTCAAGATACAAATAAGAGTAAATAGAAGTGTTGAACTGAAACCAAAGGAGTTGGATGTCTTACAACTGCTTTGAGATGTTCAAGATCCAGTACAGAGAGCCATTGTTAGCTTTGTAGAGGGTTTGAGTGATGAAACTTCATCAAAGGCTTAGATTCAGCCTTTTAGCACTCTTCATGATTTCATTAAGCATGCTACCAAGGTGTAGAACTAGGTAAACGTAAGAAACAAGCATTATAGCTTATCCCATAGTTTTGTTAGTTCTTAGAATCTCATAGGAGTTTCTAATGGTGAATATGGAGAGTTCTAGCAAGAAGACACATACAGAGGCTTAAACAACATCTATTAATGTGAATATGAAAAATCAATAGTTTCATTGACATGGATTTGGCCATTTTCAGCTGATATACATAAAAACAGAGTTTTGAACCTTCAAGATACAAATAAGAGCGAATAGAAGTGTTGATTTGTAACTAAAGAAGTTGGATCTCTTACAACTGCTTTGAGATGTTCAAGATCTAGTACATAGAGCCACTGTTGGCTTTGTAGAGGGTTTGAGTGTTGAAACTTCATCAAAGACTTAGTTTCGGCCTTCTAGCACTCTTGATGATGTGATTAAGCATGCTACCAAAGTGAACAATCAAGTTAAAGTAAGAAACAAGCATTATACCTTATCCGATAGTTTTGTTAGTTCTTAGAATCTCATAGGAGTTCCTAATGGTGAATATGGAGAGTTGTAGTAAGAAGATACATATGGCGGCTTAAACAACATCTATTTATGTGAATATGAAGAATCAATGGTTTCATTGACATGGATTTGGCCATTTTCAGCTGATATACATAAAAACAGAGTTATGAACCATCAAGATACAAATAAGAGTGAATAAAAGTGTTGAACTGTAACCAAAGGAGTTGGATCTCTAACAACTGCTTTGAGATGTTCAAGGTCAAGTACATAGAGCCCCTGTTGGCTTTGTAGAGGGTTTGAGTGATGAAACTTCATCAAAGGCTTAGATTCAGCCTTTTAGCACTCTTAATGATGTTATTAAGCTTGCTACCAAAGTGTAGAAGCAAGTTAAAGTAAGAACTAAGCATTATAGCTTATCCTATAGTTCTGTTAGTTCTTAGAATCTCATAGGAGTTGGTAATGGTGAATATGGAGAGTTATAGCAAGAAGACACATATGGAGGCTTAAACAACACCTAGTGATGTGAATATGAAGAATGAATGGTTTCATTGACATGGATTTGGCCATTTTCAGCTGATATACCAAAAAATAGAGTTATGAATTTTCAAGATACAAATAAGAGTGAATAGAAGTTTTGAACTGTAACCAAATGAGTTGGATCTCTTACAACTACTTTAAGATGTTCAAGATCTAGTACATAGAGCCATTATCGGCTTTGTAGAGGTTTTGAGTGATGAAACTTCATCAAAGGCTTAGATTCAACCTTTTAGCACTCTTGACGATGTGATTAAGCAAGCTACCAAGGTGTAGAAGCAAGTTAAAGTAAGAAACAAGCATTATACGTTATGCCATAGTTCTGGTAGTTCTTAGAATCTCATAGGAGTTGCTAATGGTGAATATGGAGAGTTGTAGCAAGAAGACACATATGGAGGCTTAAACAACACCTATTGATGTGAATATAAAAAATCAATGGTTTCATTGACATGGATTTGGCCATTTTCACCTGATATACCAAAAAAAAGAATGATGAAGATTCAAGATACAAATTAGAGCGGAAAGAAGTGTTGAACTGTAACCAAAGGAGTTGGATCTCTTGCAAGTGCTTTGAGATGTTCAAGATCCAGTACACAAAGCCACTGTAGGCTTTGTATAGGGTTTAAGTGATGAAAATTTATCAAAGGCTTAGATTCAGCCTTCTAGCACTCTTCATGATTTGATTAAGCATGCTACCAAGGGGTAGAAGCAAGTTAACATAAGAAACAAGCATTATAGCTTATCTCATAGTTTTGTTAGTTCTTAGAATCTCATAGGAGTTCCTAATGGTGAATATACAGAGTTGTAGCAAGAAGACACATACAGAGGCTTTAACAACATCTATTTATGTGAATATGAAGAATTAATGGTTTCATTGACATGGATTTTGCTATTTTCAGCTGATATAAATAAAAACAGAGTTATGAACCTTCAAGATACAAATAAGAGCGAATAGAAGTGTTGAACTGTAACCAAAGGAGTTGGATCTCTTACAATTGCTTTGAGACGTTCAAGGTCTAGCACATAGAGCCACTGTTGGCTTTGTAGAGGGTTTGAGTGATGAAACTTCATCAAAGGCTTAGATTCAGCCTTTTAGCACTCTTGATGATGTGATTAAGCTTGCTACCAAAGTTTAGAAGCAAGTTAAAGTAAGAACTAAGCATTATAGCTTATCCTATAGTTCGGTTAGTTCTTACAATCTCATAGGAGTTCCTAATGGTGAATATGGAGAGTTGTAGCAAGAAAACACATATGGAGGCTTAAACAACACCTAGTGATGTGAATATGAAGAATGAATGGTTTCATTGACATGGATTTGGCCATTTTCAGCTTATATAGCGAAAAATAGAGTTATGAATTTTCAAGATACAAATAAGAGTGAATAGAAGTTTTGAACTGTAACCAAATAAGTTGGATCTCTTACAACTACTTTAAGATGTTCAAGATCCAGTACATAGAGCCATTGTCGGCTTTGTAGAGGTTTTGAGTGATGAAACTTCATCAAAGGCTTAGATTCAACTTTTTAGCACTCTTGACGATGTGATTAAGCAAGCTACCAAGATGTAGAAGCAAGTTAAAGTAAGAAACAAGCATTATACCTTATCCCATAGTTCTGGTAGTTCTTAGAATCTCATAGGAGTTGCTAATGGTGAATATGGAGAGTTGTAGCAAGAAGACACATATGGAGACTTAAACAACACCTATTGATGTGAATATAAAGAATCAATAGTTTCATTGACATGGAATTGGCCATTTTCACCTCATATACCAAAAAAAAGAATGCTGAAGATTCAAGATACAAATAAGAGCGAAAAGAAGTGTTGAACAGTTACCAAAGGAGTTGGATCTCTTGCAAGTGCTTTGAGATGTTCAAGATCCAAAGACACGAGCCATTGTAGGCTTTGTAGAGGGTTTAAGTGATGAAACTTTATCAAAGGCTTAGATTCAGCCTTTTAGCACTCTTCATGATTTGATTAAGCATGCTACCAAGGTGTAGAAGCAAGTTAAAGTAAGAAACAAGCATTATAGCTTATCCCATAGTTCTGTTAGTTCTTAGAAACTCATATGAGTTCCTAATGGTAAATATTCAGAGTTGTAGCAAGAAGACACATATGGAGGCTTAAACAACACCTATTGATGTGAATATGAAGAATCAATGGTTTTATTGATCAGGATTTGGCAATTTTCACATGATATACCAAAAAAAAAAGTGATGAACATTCAAGATACAAATAAGAGCGAAAAGAAGTGTTGAACAGTAACCAAAGGAGTTGGATCTCTTGCAAGTGCTTTGAGATGTTCAAGATCCAGTACGCAGCGCCATTGTACGCTTTGTAGAGGGTTTAAGTGATGAAACTTTATCAAAGGCTTAGATTCAGCCTTTTAGCACTCTTCATGATTTGATTAAGCATGCTACCAAGCTGTAGAAGCAAGTTAAAGTAAGAAACAAGCATTATAGCTTATCCCATAGTTCTGTTAGTTCTTAGAATCTCATATGAGTTGCTAATGGTAAATATTCAGAGTTGTAGCAAGAAGACACATATGGAGGCTTAAACAACACCTATTGATGTGAATATAAAGAATCAATGGTTTCATTGACATGGATTTGGCCATTTTCACCTGATATACCAAAAAAAAGAATGATGAAGATTCAAGATACATATAAGAGCGAAAAGAAGTGTTGAACAGTTACCAAAGGAGTTGGATCTCTTGCAAGTGCTTTGAGATGTTCAAGATCCAGTACACAGCGCCATTGTAGGCTTTGTAGAGGGTTTAAGTGATGAAACTTTATCAAAGGCTTAGATTCAGCCTTTTAGCACTCTTCATGATTTGATTAAGCATGCTACCAAGGTGTAGAAGCAAGTTAAAGTAAGAAACAAGCATTAAAGCTTATCCCATAGTTCTGTTAGTTCTTAGAATCTCATATGAGTTCCTAATGGTAAATATTCAGAGTTGTAGCAAGAAGACACATATGGAGGCTTAAACAACACCTATTGATGTGAATATGAAGAATCATTGGTTTTATTGATCAGGATTTGGCAATTTTCACCTGATATACCAAAAAAAAGAGTGATGAACATTCAAGATACAAATAAGAGCGAAAAGAAGTGTTGAACAGTAACCAAAGGAGTTGGATCTCTTGCAATTGCTTTGAGATGTTCAAGATCCAGTACACAGCGCCATTGTAGGCGTTGTAGAGGGTTTAAGTGATGAATTTTTATCAAAGGCTTAGATTCAGCCTTTTAGCACTCTTCATGATTTGATTAAGCATGCTACCAAGGTGTAGAAGCAAGTTAACGTAAGAAACAAGCATTATAGCTTATCTCATAGTTTTGTTAGTTCTTAGAATCTCATAGGAGTTCCTAATGGTGAATATGGAGAGTTGTAGCGAGAAGACACATACAGAGGCTTTAACAACATCTATTTATGTGAATATGAAGAATCAGTGGTTTCATTGACATGGATTTCGCCATTTTCAGCTGATATACATAAAAACAGAGTTATGCACCTTCAAGATACAAATAAGAGCGAATAGAAGTGTTGAACTGTAACCAAAGGAGTTGGATCTCTTACAATTGCTTTGAGATGTTCAAGGTCCAGCACATAGATCCACTGTTGGCTTTGTAGAGGGTTTGAGTGATGAAACTTCATCAAAGGCTTAGATTCAGCCTTTTAGCACTCTTGATGATGTGATTAAGCTTGCTACCAAAGTGTAAAAGCAAGTTAAAGTAAGAACGAAGCATTATAGCTTATCCTATAGTTCGGTTAGTTCTTACAATCTCATAGGAGTTCATAATGGTGAATAGGGAGAGTTGTAGCAAGAAGACACATACGGAGGCTTAAACAATATCTATTTATGTGAATATGAAGAATCAATGGTTTCATTGACATGGATTTGGCCATCTTCAGCTGATATACATAAAAACAGAGTTATGAACCTTCAAGATACTAATAAGAGCGAATAGAAGTGTTGAACTTTAACCAAAGGAGTTGGATCTCTTACAATTGCTTTGAGATGTTCAAGGTCCAGCACATAGTGCCACTATTGGCTTTGTAGCAAGAAGACAAATATGGAGGCTTAAACAACACCTAGTGATGTGAATATGAAGAATGAATGGTTTCATTGACATGGATTTGGCCATTTTCAGCTGATATACCAAAAATTAGAGTTATGAATTTTGAAGATACAAATAAGAGTGAATAGAAGTTTTGAACTGTAACCAAATGAGTTGAATCTCTTACGACTACTTTAAGATGTTCAAGATCCAGTACATAGATCCATTGTCGGCTTTATAGAGGTTTTGAGTGATGAAACTTCATCAAAGGCTTAGATTCAACCTTTTAGCACTCTTGACGATGTGATTAAGCATGCTACCAAGGTGTAGAAGCAAGTTAAAGTAAGAAACAAGCATTATACGTTATCCCATAGTTCTGGTAGTTCTTAGAATCTCATAGAAGTTGCTAATGGTGAATATGGAGAGTTGTAGCAAGAAGACACATATGGAGGCTTAAACAACATCTATTGATATGAATATAAAGAATAAATGGTTTCATTGACATGGATTTGCCCATTTTCACCTGATATACCAAAAAAAGAATGATGAAGATTCAAGATACAAATTAGAGCGAAAAGAAGTGTTGAACTGTAACCAAAGGAGTTGGATCTCTTGCAAGTGCTTTGAGATGTTCAAGATCCAGTACACAAAGCCACTGTAGGCTTTGTAGAGGGTTTAAGTGATGAAACTTTATCAAAGGCTTAGATTCTACCAAGGTGTAGAAGCAAGTTAACGTAAGAAACAAGCATTATAACTTATCTCATAGTTTTGTTAGTTCTTAGAATCTCATAGGAGTTGCTAATGGTGAATATGGAGAGTTGTAGCAAGAAGACACATACAGAGGCTTTAACAACATCTATTTATGTGAATATGAAGAATCAATGGTTTCATTGACATGGATTTTGCCATTTTCAGCTGATATACATAAAAACAGAGTTATGAACCTTCAAGATACAAATAAGAGCGAATAGAAGTGTTGAACTGTAACCAAAGGAGTTGGATCTCTTACAATTGCTTTGAGATGTTCCAGGTCCAGCACATAGAGCCACTGTTGGCTTTGTAGAGGGTTTGAGTGATGAAACTTCATCAAAGGCTTAGATTCAGCCATTTAGCACTCTTCATGATTTGATTAAGCATGCTACCAAGGTGTAGAACCATGTTAACGTAAGAAACAAGCATTATAGCTTATCTCATAGTTTTGTTAGTTCTTCAAATCTCATAGGAGTTCCTAATGGTGAATATGGAGAATTGTAGCAAGAAGACACATACAGAGGCTTTACCAACATCTATTTATGTGAATATGAAGAATCAGTGGTTTCATTGACATGGATTTCACCATTTTCAGCTGATATACATAAAAACAGAGTTATGCACCTTCAAGATACAAATAAGAGCGAATAGAAGTGTTGAACTGTAACCAAAGGAGTTGGATCTCTTACAATTGCTTTGAGATGTTCAAGATCCAGTACATAGAGCCACTGTTGGCTTTGTAGAGGGTTTGAGTGATAAAACTTCATCAAAGGCTTAGATTCAGCCTTTTAACACTCTTGATGATGTGATTAAGCTTGCCACCAAAGTGTAGAAGCAAGTTAAAGTAATACGTAAGCATTATAGCTTATCCTATAGTTCGGATAGTTCTTACAATCTCATAGGAGTTCCTAATGGGGAATAAGGAGAGTTGTAGCAAGAAGACACATATGGAGGCTTAAACAACACCTATTGATGTGAATATGAAGAATGAATGGTTTCATTGATATGGATTTGGCCATTTTCAGCTGATATAGCTAAAAATAGAGTTATGAATTTTCAAGATACAAATAAGAGTGAATAGAAGTTTTGAACTGTAACCAAATGAGTTGGATCTCTTACAACTACTTTGATATGTTCAAGATCCAGTACATAGAGCCATTGTCGGCTTTGTAGAGGTTTTGAGTGGTGAAACTTCATCAAAGGCTTAGATTCAACCTTTTAGCACTCTTGACGATGTGATTAAGCGTGCTACCAAGGTGTAGAAGCAAGTTAAAGTAAGAAACAAGCAATATACCTTATCCTATAGTTCTGGTAGTTCTTAGAATCTCTTAGGAGTTGCTAATGGTGAATATGGAGAGTTGTAGCAAGAAGACACATATGGAGGCTTAAACAACACCTAGTGATGTGAATATGAAGAATGAATGGTTTCATTGACATGGATTTGGCCATTTTCAGCTGATATACCAAAAAATAGAGTTATGAATTTTCAAGATACAAATAAGAGTGAATAGAAGTTTTGAACTGTAACCAAATGAGTTGGATCTCTTACAACTACTTTAAGATGTTCAAGATCCAGTACATAGAGCCATTGTCGGCTTTGTAGAGGTTTTGAGTGATGAAACTTCATCAAAAGCTTAGATTCAACCTTTTAGCACTCTTGACGATGTGATTAAGCAAGCTACCAAGGTATAGAAGCAAGTTAAAGTAAGAAACAAGCATTATACGTTATCCCATAGTTCTGGTAGTTCTTAGAATCTCATAGGAGTTGCTAATGGTGAATATGGAGAGTTGTAGCAAGAAGACACATATGGAGGCTTAAACAACATTTATTGATGTGAATATAAAGGATAAATGGTTTCATTGACATGGATTTGGCCATTTTCACCTGATATACCAAAAAAAAGAATGATGAAGATTCAAGATACAAATAAGAGCGAAAAGAAGTGTTGAACTGTAGGCAAAGGAGTTGGATCTCTTGCAAGTGCTTTGAGATGTTCAAGATCCAGTACACAAAGCCACTGTAGGCTTTGTAGAGGGTTTAAGTGATGAAACTTTATCAAAGGCTTAGATTCAGCCTTTTAGCACTCTTCATGATTTGATTAAGCATGCTACCAAGGTGTAGAAGCAAGTTAACGTAAGAAACAAGCATTATAGCTTATCTCATAGTTTTGTTAGTTCTTAGAATCTCATAGGAGTTCCTAATGGTGAATATGGAGAGTTGTAGCAAGAAGACACATACAGAGGCTTTAACAACATCTATTTATGTGAATATGAAGAATCAGTGGTTTCATTGACATGGATTTTGCCATTTTCAGCTGATATACCAAAAAAAAGAATGATGAAGATTCAAGATACAAATAAGAGCGAAAAGAAGTGTTGAACTGTAACCAAAGGAGTTGGATCTCTTACAATTGCTTGGAGATGTTCAAGGTCCAGCACATAGATCCACTGTTGGCTTTGTAGAGGGTTTGAGTGATGAAACTTCATCAAAGGCTTAGATTCAGCCTTTTAGCACTCTTGATGATGTGATTAAGCTTGCTACCAAAGTGTAAAAGCAAGTTAAAGTAAGAACTAAGCATTATACCTTATCCTATAGTTCGGTTAGTTCTTACAATCTCATAGGAGTTCATAATGGTGAATAGGGTGAGTTGTAGCAAGAAGACACATACGGAGGCTTAAACAACATCTATTTATGTGAATATGAAGAATCAATGGTTTCATTGACATGGATTTGGCCATCTTCAGCTGATATACATAAAAACAGAGTTATAAACCTTAGAGATACAAAGAAGAGCGAATAGAAGTGTTGAACTGTAACCAAAGGAGTTGGATCTCTTACAATTGCTTTGAGATATTCAAGGTCCAGCACATAGAGCCACTGTTGGCTTTGTAGAGGGTTTGAGTGATGAAACTTCATCAAAGGCTTAGATTCAGCCATTTAGCACTCTACATGATTTGATTAAGCATGCTACCAAGGTGTAGAAGCATGTTAACGTAAGAAACAAGCATTATAGCTTATCTCATATATTTGTTAGTTCGTAGAATCTCATAGGAGTTCCTAATGGTGAATATGGAGAATTGTAGCAAGAAGACACATACATGGCTTTAGCAACATCTATTTATGTGAATATGAAGAATCTCATAGTTTTGTTAGTTCTTAGAATCTCATAGGAGTTCCTAATGGTGAATATGGAGAATTGTAGCAAGAAGACACATACAGAGGCTTTAACAACATCTATTTATGTGAATATGAAGAATCAGTGGTTTCATTGACATGGATGTCGCCATTTTCAGCTGATATACATAAAAACAGAGTTATGCACCTTCAAGATACAAATAAGAGCGAATAGAAGTGTTGAACTGTAACCAAAGGAGTTGGATCTCTTACAATTGCTTTGAGATGTTCAAGGTCCAGCACATAGAGCCACTGTTGGCTTTGTAGAGGGTTTGAGTGATGAAACTTCATCAAAGTCTTAGATTCAGCCATTTAGCACTCTTGATGATGTGATTAAGCTTGCTACCAAAGTGTAGAAGCAAGTTAAAGTAAGAACTAAACATTATAGCTTATCCTATAGTTCTGTTAGTTCTTAGAATCTCATACGAGTTCCTAATGGTGAATATGGAGAGTTGTAGAAGGAAGACAGATATGAAGGCTTAAACAACACCTATTGATGTAAATATGAAGAATCAATGGTTTCATTGACATGCTTTTGGCCATTTTCAGCTGATATACCTAAAAACAGATATATGAACCTTCAAGATACAAATAAGAATAAATATAAGTTTTAAAACGTAACCAAAAGAGTTGGATCTCTTGCAAGTGCTACGAGATGTTCAAGATCTAGTACATAAAGCCTTTGTCGGCTTTGTAGAGGGTTTAAGTGATGAAACTTCATCGAAGGCTTAGATTCAGCTTTTTAACACTCTTGATGATGTGATTAAGCATGCTACCAAGGTGTAGAAGCAAGTTAAAGTAAAAAACAAGCATTATAGCTTATCCCATAGTTCTGTTAGTTCTTAGAATCTCATATGAGTTCCTAATGGTAAATATTCAGAGTTGTAGCAAGAAGACACATATGGAGGCTTAAACAACACCTATTGATGTGAATATGAAGAATCATTGGTTTTATTGATCTGGATTTGGCCATTTTCACCTGATATACCAAAAAAAAGAGTGATGAACATTCAAGATACAAATAAGAGTAAAAAGAAGTGTTGAATTGTAACCAAAGGAGTTGGATCTCTTACATGTGCTTTGAGATGTTCAAGATCTAGTACACAAAGCCATTGTAGGCCTTGTAGAGGGTTTAAGTAATGAAACTTTATCAAAGGCTTAGATTCAGCCTTTTAGCACTCTTCATGATTTGAGTAAGCATGCTACCAAGGTGTAGAAGCAAGTTAACGTAAGAAACAAGCATTATAGCTTATCTCATAGTTTTGTTAGTTCTTAGAATCTCATAGGAGTTCCTAATGGTGAATATGGAGAGTTGTAGCAAGAAGACACATACAGAGGCTTTAACAACATCTATTTATGTGAATATGAAGAATCAGTGGTTTCATTGACATGGATTTCGCTATTTTCAGCTGATATACATAAAAACAGAGTTATGCACCTTCAAGATACAAATAAGAGTGAATAGAAGTTTGGAACTGTAACCAAATGAGTTGGATCTCTTACAACTACTTTGAGATGTTCAAGATCCAGTACATAGAGCCATTGTCGGCTTTGTAGAGGTTTTGAGTGATGAAACTTCATCAAAGGCTTAGATTCAACCTTTTAGCACTCTTGACGATGTGATTAAGCATGCTACCAAGGTGTAGAAGCAAGTTAAAGTAAGAAACAAGCAATATACCTTATCCTATAGTTCTGGTAGTTCTTAGAATCTCATAGGAGTTGCTAATGGTGAATATGGAGAGTTGTAGCAAGAAGACACATATGGAGGCTTAAACAACACCTAGTGATGTGAATATGAAGAATGAATGGTTTCATTGACATGGATTTGGCCATTTTCAGCTGATATACCAAAAAATAGAGTTATGAATTTTCAAGATACAAATAAGAGTGAATAGAAGTTTTGAACTGTAACCAAATGAGTTGGATCTCTTACAACTACTTTAAGATGTTCAAGATCCAATAGACAAGAGCCATTGTTGGCTTTGTAGAGGTTTTGAGTGATGAAACTTCATCAAAGGCTTAGATTCAACCTTTTAGCACTCTTGACAATGTGATTAAGCAAGCTACCAAGGTATAGAAGCAAGTTAAAGTAAGAAACAAGCATTATACGTTATCCCATAGTTCTGGTAGTTCTTAGAATCTCATAGGAGTTGCTAATGGTGAATATGGAGAGTTGTAGCAAGAAGACACATATGGAGGCTTAAACAACATCTATTGATGTGAATATAAAGAATAAATGGTTTCATTGACATGGATTTGGCCATTTTCACCTGATATACCAAAAAAAAGAATGATGAAGATTCAAGATACAAATAAGAGCGAAAAGAAGTGTTGAACTGTAGCCAAAGGAGTTGGATCTCTTGCAAGTGCTTTGAGATGTTCAAGATCCAGTACACAAAGCCACTGTAGGCTTTGTAGAGGGTTTAAGTGATGAAACTTTATCAAAGGCTTAGATTCAGCCTTTTAGCACTCTTCATGATTTGATTAAGCATGCTACCAAGGTGTAGAAGCAAGTTAACGTAAGAAACAAGCATTATAGCTTATCTCATAGTTTTGTTAGTTCCTAGAATCTCATAGGAGTTCCTAATGGTGAATATGGAGAGTTGTAGCTAGAAGACACATACAGAGGCTTTAACAACATCTATTTATGTGAATATGAAGAATCAGTGGTTTCATTGACATGGATTTTGCCATTTTCAGCTGATATACCAAAAAAAAGAATGATGAAGATTCAAGATACAAATAAGAGCGAAAAGAAGTGTTGAACTGTAACCAAAGGAGTTGGATCTCTTACAATTGCTTGGAGATGATCAAGGTCCAAAGACATAGATCCACTGTTGGCTTTGTAGAGGGTTTGAGTGATGAAACTTCATCAAAGGCTTAGATTCAGCCTTTTAGCACTCTTCATGATTTGATTAAGCATGCTACCAAGGTGTAGAAGCATGTTAACATAAGAAACAAGCATTATACCTTATCCTATAGTTCGGTTAGTTCTTACAATCTCATAGGAGTTCATAATAGTGAATAGGGAGAGTTGTAGCAAGAAGACACATACGGAGGCTTAAACAACATCTATTTATGTGAATATGAAGAATCAATGGTTTCATTGACATGGATTTGGCCATCTTCAGCTGATATACATAAAAACAGAGTTATGAACCTTAGAGATACAAATAAGAACGAATAGAAGTGTTGAACTGTAACAAAAGGAGTTGGATCTCTTACAATTGTTTTGAGATATTCAAGGTCCAAAGACATAGATCCACTGTTGGCTTTGTAGAGGGTTTGAGTGATGAAACTTCATCAAAGGCTTAGATTCAGCCTTTTAGCACTCTTGATGATGTGATTAAGCTTGCTACCAAAGTGTAAAAAGCAAGTTAAAGTAAGAACTAAGCATTATACCTTATCCTATAGTTAGGTTAGTTCTTACAATCTCATAGGAGTTCATAATGGTGAATAGGAGAGTTGTAGCAAGACACATACCGGAGGCTTAAACAACATCTATTTATGTGAATATGAAGAATCAATGGTTTCATTGACATGGATTTGGCCATCCTTCACTGATATACATAAAAACAGAGTTATGAACCTTAGAGATACAAATAAGAGCGAATAGAAGTGTTGAACTGTAACCAAAGGAGTTGGATCTCTTACAATTGCTTTGAGATATTCAAGGTCCAGCACATAGAGCCACTGTTGGCTTTGTAGAGGGTTTGAGTGATGAAACTTCATCAAAGGCTTAGATTCAGCCATTTAGCACTCTACATGATTTGATTAAGCATGCTACCAAGGTGTAGAAGCATGTTAACGTAAGAAACAAGCATTATAGCTTATCTCCTAGTTTTGTTAGTTCTTAGAATCTCATAGGAGTTCCTAATGGTGAATATGGAGAATTGTAGCAAGAAGACACATACATGGCTTTAGCAACATCTATTTATGTGAATATGAAGAATCTCATAGTTTTGTTAGTTCTTAGAATCTCATAGGAGTTCCTAATGGTGAATATGGAGAATTGTAGCAAGAAGACACATACAGAGGCTTTAACAACATCTATTTATGTGAATATGAAGAATCAGTGGTTTCATTGACATGGATGTCGCCATTTTCAGCTGATATACATAAAAACAGAGTTATGCACCTTCAAGATACAAATAAGAGCGAATAGAAGTGTTGAACTGTAACCAAAGGAGTTGGATCTCTTACAATTGCTTTGAGATGTTCAAGGTCCAGCACATAGAGGTCCAGCACATAGAGCCACTGTTGGCTTTGTAGAGGGTTTGAGTGATGAAACTTCATCAAAGACTTAGATTAAGCCATTTAGCACTCTTGATGATGTGATTAAGCTTGCTACCAAAGTGTAGAAGCAAGTTAAAGTAAGAACTAAACATTATAGCTTATCCTATAGTTCTGTTAGTTCTTAGAATCTCATACGAGTTCCTAATGGTGAATATGGAGAGTTGTAGAAGGAAGACAGATATGAAGGCTTAAACAACACCTATTGATGTAAATATGAAGAATCAATGGTTTCATTGACATGTTTTTGGCCTTTTTCAGCTGATATACCTAAAAACAGATATATGAACCTTCAAGATACAAATAAGAATAAATATAAGTTTTAAAACGTAACCAAAAGAGTTGGATCTCTTGCAAGTGCTACGAGATGTTCAAGATCTAGTACATAAAGCCTTTGTCGGCTTTGTAGAGGGTTTAAGTGATGAAACTTCATCGAAGGCTTAGATTCAGCTTTTTAACACTCTTGATGATGTGATTAAGCATGCTACCAAGGTGTAGAAGCAAGTTAAAGTAAAAAACAAGCATTATAGCTTATCCCATAGTTCTGTTAGTTCTTAGAATCTCATATGAGTTCCTAATGGTAAATATTCAGAGTTGTAGCAAGAAGACACATATGGAGGCTTAAACAACACCTATTGATGTGAATATGAAGAATCATTGGTTTTATTGATCTGGATTTGGCCATTTTCACCTGATATACCAAAAAAAAGAATGATGAAGATTCAAGATACAAATAAGAGCGAAAAGAAGTGTTGAACTGTAGCCAAAGGAGTTGGATCTCTTGCAAGTGCTTTGAGATGTTCAAGATCCAGTACACAAAGCCACTGTAGGCTTTGTAGAGGGTTTAAGTGATGAAACTTTATCAAAGGCTTAGATTCAGCCTTTTAGCACTCTTCATGATTTGATTAAGCATGCTACCAAGGTGTAGAAGCAAGTTAACGTAAGAAACAAGCATTATAGCTTATCTCATAGTTTTGTTAGTTCCTAGAATCTCATAGGAGTTCCTAATGGTGAATATGGAGAGTTGTAGCTAGAAGACACATACAGAGGCTTTAACAACATCTATTTATGTGAATATGAAGAATCAGTGGTTTCATTGACATGGATTTTGCCATTTTCAGCTGATATACCAAAAAAAAGAATGATGAAGATTCAAGATACAAATAAGAGCGAAAAGAAGTGTTGAACTGTAACCAAAGGAGTTGGATCTCTTACAATTGCTTGGAGATGTTCAAGGTCCAGCACATAGATCCACTGTTGGCTTTGTAGAGGGTTTGAGTGATGAAACTTCATCAAAGGCTTAGATTCAGCCTTTTAGCACTCTTCATGATTTGATTAAGCATGCTACCAAGGTGTAGAAGCATGTTAACATAAGAAACAAGCATTATACCTTATCCTATAGTTCGGTTAGTTCTTACAATCTCATAGGAGTTCATAATGGTGAATAGGGAGAGTTGTAGCAAGAAGACACATACGGAGGCTTAAACAACATCTATTTATGTGAATATGAAGAATCAATGGTTTCATTGACATGGATTTGGCCATCTTCAGCTGATATACATAAAAACAGAGTTATGAACCTTAGAGATACAAATAAGAACGAATAGAAGTGTTGAACTGTAACCAAAGGAGTTGGATCTCTTACAATTGTTTTGAGATATTCAAGGTCCAGCACATAGATCCACTGTTGGCTTTGTAGAGGGTTTGAGTGATGAAACTTCATCAAAGGCTTAGATTCAGCCTTTTAGCACTCTTGATGATGTGATTAAGCTTGCTACCAAAGTGTAAAAGCAAGTTAAAGTAAGAACTAAGCATTATACCTTATCCTATAGTTCGGTTAGTTCTTACAATCTCATAGGAGTTCATAATGGTGAATAGGGAGAGTTGTAGCAAGAAGACACATACGGAGGCTTAAACAACATCTATTTATGTGAATATGAAGAATCAATGGTTTCATTGACATGGATTTGGCCATCTTCAGCTGATATACATAAAAACAGAGTTATGAACCTTAGAGATACAAATAAGAGCGAATAGAAGTGTTGAACTGTAACCAAAGGAGTTGGATCTCTTACAATTGCTTTGAGATATTCAAGGTCCAGCACATAGAGCCACTGTTGGCTTTGTAGAGGGTTTGAGTGATGAAACTTCATCAAAGGCTTAGATTCAGCCATTTAGCACTCTACATGATTTGATTAAGCATGCTACCAAGGTGTAGAAGCATGTTAACGTAAGAAACAAGCATTATAGCTTATCTCATAGTTTTGTTAGTTCTTAGAATCTCATAGGAGTTCCTAATGGTGAATATGGAGAATTGTAGCAAGAAGACACATACATGGCTTTAGCAACATCTATTTATGTGAATATGAAGAATCTCATAGTTTTGTTAGTTCTTAGAATCTCATAGGAGTTCCTAATGGTGAATATGGAGAATTGTAGCAAGAAGACACATACAGAGGCTTTAACAACATCTATTTATGTGAATATGAAGAATCAGTGGTTTCATTGACATGGATGTCGCCATTTTCAGCTGATATACATAAAAACAGAGTTATGCACCTTCAAGATACAAATAAGAGCGAATAGAAGTGTTGAACTGTAACCAAAGGAGTTGGATCTCTTACAATTGCTTTGAGATGTTCAAGGTCCAGCACATAGAGCCACTGTTGGCTTTGTAGAGGGTTTGAGTGATGAAACTTCATCAAAGACTTAGATTCAGCCATTTAGCACTCTTGATGATGTGATTAAGCTTGCTACCAAAGTGTAGAAGCAAGTTAAAGTAAGAACTAAACATTATAGCTTATCCTATAGTTCTGTTAGTTCCTAGAATCTCATACGAGTTCCTAATGGTGAATATGGAGAGTTGTAGAAGGAAGACAGATATGAAGGCTTAAACAACACCTATTGATGTAAATATGAAGAATCAATGGTTTCATTGACATGTTTTTGGCCTTTTTCAGCTGATATACCTAAAAACAGATATATGAACCTTCAAGATACAAATAAGAATAAATATAAGTTTTAAAACGTAACCAAAAGAGTTGGATCTCTTGCAAGTGCTACGAGATGTTCAAGATCTAGTACATAAAGCCTTTGTCGGCTTTGTAGAGGGTTTAAGTGATGAAACTTCATCAAGGCTTAGATTCAGCTTTTTAACACTCTTGATGATGTGATTAAGCATGCTACCAAGGTGTAAAGAAGCAAGTTAAAGTAAAAAACGAGCATTATAGCTTATCCCATAGTTCTGTTAGTTCTTAGAATCTCATATGAGTTCCTAATGGTAAATATTCAGAGTTGTAGCAAGACGACACAGATGGAGGCTTAAACAACACCTATTGCTGTGAATATGAAGAATCATTGGTTTTATTGATCTGGATTTGGCCATTTTCACCGATATACCAAAAAAAAAGAGTGATGAACATTCAAGATACAAATAAGAGTAAAAAGAAGTGTTGAATTGTAACCAAAGGAGTTGGATCTCTTACAAGTGCTTTGAGATGTTCAAGATCTAGTACACAAAGCCATTGTAGGCCTTGTAGAGGGTTTAAGTAATGAAACTTTATCAAAGGCTTAGATTCAGCCTTTTAGCACTCTTCATGATTTGAGTAAACATGCTACCAAGGTGTAGAAGCAAGTTAACGTAAGAAACAAGCATTATAGCTTATCTCATAGTTTTGTTAGTTCTTAGAATCTCATAGGAGTTCCTAATGGTGAATATGGAGAGTTGTAGCAAGAAGACACATACAGAGGCTTTAACAACATCTATTTATGTGAATATGAAGAATCAATGGTTTCATTGACATGGATTTTGCCATTTTCAGCTGATATACATAAAAACAGAGTTATGAACCTTCAAGATACAAATAAGAGCGAATAGAAGTGTTGAACTGTAACCAAAGGAGTTGGATCTCTTACAATTGCTTTGAGATGTTCCATGTCCAGCACATAGAGCCACTGTTGGCTTTGTAGAGGGTTTGAGTGATGAAACTTCATCAAAGGCTTAGATTCAGCCATTTAGCACTCTTCATGATTTGATTAAGCATGCTACCAAGGTGTAGAAGCATGTTAACATAAGAAACAAGCATTATACCTTATCTCAGAGTTTTGTTAGTTCTTAGAATCTCATAGGAGTTCCTAATGGTGAATATGGAGAATTGTAGCAAGAAGACACATACAGAGGCTTTAACAACATCTATTTATGTGAATATGAAGAATCAGTGGTTTCATTGACATGGATTTCGCTATTTTCAGCTGATATACATAAAAACAGAGTTATGCACCTTCAAGATACAAATAAGAGCGAATAGAAGTGTTGAACTGTAACCAAAAGAGTTGGATCTCTTACAATTACTTTGAGATGTTCAAGATCCAGTACATAGAGCCACTGTTGGCTTTGTAGAGGGTTTGAGTGATAAAACTTCATCAAAGGCTTAGATTCAGCCTTTTAACACTCTTGATAATGTGATTAAGCTTGCTACCAAAGTGTAGAAGCAAGTTAAAGTAATACGTAAGCATTATAGCTTATCCTATAGTTCGGATAGTTCTTACAATCTCATAGGAGTTCCTAATGGGGAATAAGGAGAGTTGTAGCAAGAAGACACATATGGAGGCTTAAACAACACCTATTGATGTGAATATGAAGAATGAATGGTTTCATTGATATGGATTTGGCCATTTTCAGCTGATATAGCTAAAAATAGAGTTATGAATTTTCAAGATACAAATAAGAGTGAATAGAAGTTTTGAACTGTAACCGAATGAGTTGGATCTCTTACAACTACTTTGAGATGTTCAAGATCCAAGACATAGAGCCATTGTATGGCTTTGTAGAGGTTTTTGAGTGATGAAACTTCATCAAAGGCTTAGATTCAACCTTTTAGCACTCTTGACGATGTGATTAAGCATGCTACCAAGGTATAGAAGTTAAAGTAAGAAACAAGCAATATACCTTATCCTATAGTTCTGGTAGTTCTTAGAATCTCATAGGAGTTGCTAATGGTGAATATGGAGAGTTGCAAGAAGACACATATGGAGGCTTATACAACACCTAGTGATGTGAATATGAAGAATGAATGGTTTCATTGACATGGATTTGGCCATTTTCAGCTGATATACCAAAAAATAGAGTTATGAATTTTCAAGATACAAATAAGAGTGAATAGAAGTTTTGAACTGTAACCAAATGAGTTGGATCTCTTACAACTACTTTAAGATGTTCAAGATCCAGTACATAGAGCCATTGTCGGCTTTGTAGAGGTTTTGAGTGATGAAACTTCATCAAAGGCTTAGATTCAACCTTTTAGCACTCTTGACGATGTGATTAAGCAAGCTACCAAGGTATAGAAGCAAGTTAAAGTAAGAAACAAGCATTATACGTTATCCCATAGTTCTGGTAGTTCTTAGAATCTCATAGGAGTTGCTAATGGTGAATATGGAGAGTTGTAGCAAGAAGACACATACAGAGGCTTTAACAACATCTATTTATGTGAATATGAAGAATCAGTGGTTTCATTGACATGGATTTTGCCATTTTCAGCTGATATACCAAAAAAAAGAATGATGAAGATTCAAGATACAAATAAGAGCGAAAAGAAGTGTTGAACTGTAACCAAAGGAGTTGGATCTCTTACAATTGCTTGGAGATGTTCAAGGTCCAGCACATAGATCCACTGTTGGCTTTGTAGAGGGTTTGAGTGATGAAACTTCATCAAAGGCTTAGATTCAGCCTTTTAGCACTCTTCATGATTTGATTAAGCATGCTACCAAGGTGTAGAAGCATGTTAACATAAGAAACAAGCATTATACCTTATCCTATAGTTCGGTTAGTTCTTACAATCTCATAGGAGTTCATAATGGTGAATAGGGAGAGTTGTAGCAAGAAGACACATACGGAGGCTTAAACAACATCTATTTATGTGAATATGAAGAATCAATGGTTTCATTGACATGGATTTGGCCATCTTCAGCTGATATACATAAAAACAGAGTTATGAACCTTAGAGATACAAATAAGAGCGAATAGAAGTGTTGAACTGTAACCAAAGGAGTTGGATCTCTTACAATTGTTTTGAGATATTCAAGGTCCAGCACATAGAGCCAGTGTTGGCTTTGTAGAGGGTTTGAGTGATGAAACTTCATCAAAGGCTTAGATTCAACCTTTTAGCACTCTTGACGATGTGATTAAGCAAGCTACCAAGGTATAGAAGCAAGTTAAAGTAAGAAACAAGCATTATACATTATCCCATAGTTTCGGTAGTTCTTAGAATCTCATAGGAGATGCTAATGGTGAATATGGAGAGTTGTAGCAAGAAGACACATATGGAGGCTTAAACAACATCTATTGATGTGAATATAAAGAATAAATGGTTTCATTGACATGGATTTGGCCATTTTCACCTGATATACCAAAAAAAAGAATGATGAAGATTCAAGATACAAATAAGAGCGAAAAGAAGTGTTGAACTGTAGCCAAAGGAGTTGGATCTCTTGCAAGTGCTTTGAGATGTTCAAGATCCAGTACACAAAGCCACTGTAGGCTTTGTAGAGGGTTTAAGTGATGAAACTTTATCAAAGGCTTAGATTCAGCCTTTTAGCACTCTTCGAGATTTGATTAAGCATGCTACCAAGAAGTAGAAGCAAGTTAACGTAAGAAACAATCATTATAGCTTATCTCATAGTTTTGTTAGTTCTTAGAATCTCATAGGAGTTCCTAATGGTGAATATGGAGAGTTGTAGCAAGAAGACACATACAGAGGCTTTAAGCAACATCTATTTATGTGAATATGAAGAAGCAGCGGTTCCATCGACATGGATTTTGCCAGTTTCAGCTGAGAGACCAAAAAAAAGAATGATGAAGATTCAAGATACAAATAAGAGCGAAACGAAGTGTTGAACTGTAACCAAAGGAGTTGGATCTCTTACAATTGCTTGGAGATGTTCAAGGTCCAGCACATAGATCCATCGTTGGCTTTGTAGAGGGTTTGAGTGATGAAACTTCATCAAAGGCTTAGATTCAGCCTTTTAGCACTCTTGATGATGTGATTAAGCTTGCTACCAAAGTGTAAAAGCAAGTTAAAGTAAGAACTAAGCATTATACCTTATCCTATAGTTCGGTTAGTTCTTACAATCTAATAGGAGTTCATAATGGTGAATAGGGAGAGTTGTAGCAAGAAGACACATACGGAGGCTTAAACAACATCTATTTATGTGAATATGCAGAATCAATGGTTTCATTGACATGGATTTGGCCATCTTCAGCTGATATACATAAAAACAGAGTTATGAACCTTAGAGATACAAATAAGAGCGAATAGAAGTGTTGAACTGTAACCAAAGGAGTTGGATCTCTTACAATTGCTTTGAGATATTCAAGGTCCAGCACATAGAGCCACTGTTGGCTTTGTAGAGGGTTTGAGTGATGAAACGTCATCAAAGGCTTAGATTCAGCCATTTAGCACTCTCCATATATTTGATTAAGCATGCTACCAAGGTGTAGAAGCATGTTAACGTAAGAAACAAGCATTAGAGCTTATCTCATAGTTTTGTTAGTTCTTAGAATCTCATAGGAGTTCCTAATGGTGAATATGGAGAATTGTAGCAAGAAGACACATACATGGCTTTAGCAACATCTATTTATGTGAATATGAAGAATCTCATAGTTTTGTTAGTTCTTAGAATCTCATAGGAGTTCCTAATGGTGAATATGGAGAATTGTAGCAAGAAGGCACATCCAGAGGCTTTAACCACATCTATTTATGTGAATATGAAGAATCAGTGGTTTCATTGACATGGATGTCGCCATTTTCAGCTGATATACATAAAAACAGAGTTATGCACCTTCAAGATACAAATAAGAGCGAATAGAAGTGTTGAACTGTAACCAAAGGAGTTGGATCTCTTACAATTGCTTTGAGATGTTCAAGGTCTAGCACATAGAGCCACTGTTGGCTTTGTAGAGGGTTTGAGTGATGAAACTTCATCAAAGACTTAGATTCAGCCATTTAGCACTCTTGATGATGTGATTAAGCTTGCTACCAAAGTGTAGAAGCAAGTTAAAGTAAGAACTAAACATTATAGCTTATCCTATAGTTCTGTTAGTTCTTAGAATCTCATCTGAGTTCCTAATGGTGAATATGGAGAGTTGTGGAAGGAAGACAGATATGAAGGCTTAAACAACACCTATTGATGTAAATATGAAGAATCAATGGTTTCATTGACATGCTTTTGGCCATTTTCAGCTGATATACCTAAAAAACAGATATATGAACCTTCAAGATACAAATAAGAATAAATATAAGTTTTAAAACGTAACCAAAGAGTTGGATCTCTTGCAAGTGCTATGAGATGTTCAAGATCTAGTACATAAAGCCTTTGTCGGCTTTGTAGAGGGTTTAAGTGATGAAACTTCATCAAAGGCTTAGATTCAGCTTTTTAACACTCTTGATGATGTGATTAAGCATGCTACCAAGGTGTAGAAGCAAGTTAAAGTAAAAAACAAGCATTATAGACTTATCCCATAGTTCTGTTAGTTCTTAGAATCTCATTGAGTTCCTAATGGTAAATATTCAGAGTTGTAGCAAGAAGACACATATGGAGGCTTAAACAACACCTATTGATGTGAATATGAAGAATCATTGGTTTTATTGATCTGGATTTGGCCATTTTCACCGATATACCAAAAAAAAAAGAGTGATGAACATTCAAGATACAAATAAGAGTAAAAAGAAGTGTTGAATTGTAACCAAAGGAGTTGGATCTCTTACAAGTGTTTTGAGATGTTCAAGATCTAGTACACAAAGCCATTGTAGGCCTTGTAGAGGGTTTAAGTAATGAAACTTTATCAAAGGCTTACATTCAGCCTTTTAGCACTCTTCATGATTTGAGTAAGCATGCTACCAAGGTGTAGAAGCAAGTTAACGTAAGAAACAAGCATTATAGCTTATCTCATAGTTTTGTTAGTTCTTAGAATCTCATAGGAGTTCCTAATGGTGAATATGGAGAGTT
>CM051387.1:1109404-1197582 GCA_028015245.1 Cardamine occulta | reverse complement strand
GTTTAGGTTAAAGGTTGTTTTTGTTGTTGTGGTTGGCTGTAGGTTGAGGAAGGAGGTTGTGGTCATGTTGCTATGACATTTAAGAAACCCTAAAATTTCTGGAAAGGAAGGTTTCCTAAAAGAAAGGATTTCCTAAAAAGGAAAATTTCCTAAAAGGAAAGTTTCTTAAAAAGGAAAGTGCCATCAAAAGAAATCGTTGTGAGCAAAAGTGAGTACTTATGTGTTAGACTATGGTTGGTTAGAAGGCAGTGAATTTTTGTTTACGTAGTTCTTGTTGTTGGTTCGTTAGGAGTAATGAATGTTTATACTTATTATTTATGGCATGTATTTGCTTATTGATATGATTGTGATTGTTGATTTTGTTATTGGTGAATGTTAGGCGTGGTGTAGTTGTTGCCTCATTGATATCTTTTATCTTACGAGGCATCTCATTATGTGATGAGTAAGCCCGAGTTTTGCTGGGCTCATGGGACCAGGCTGTGGAGTGGATAACTTGACTAGTTTGTTGATTTATTTATTTTATTTATTGGTTGGTTTGAATACTATTTGCTTCCTTAACTTGTTTGTTTGATGTTAGGTGGTATTTGAGATAGAATTAATTGGAGTTTAATTTATTCGGTTAAGTTTGAAAATTTTAAAAATATTGGTTTTATACATTTGTTAAACCGTTAGATTCTAATAGATTCGGGGCGGGGTGTTTCACAAACTCCTACTAAGCCTGATGGCTCTGTGTCTTTGGATCTTGAACATCTCAGCCCTTGTAAGAGATCCGACTATAATGCTTATTTCTTACTTTAACTAACTTAACACCTTGGTAGCTGGTTAATCACATCATCAGAGTGCTAAAGGTAGAATCCCTAAGCCTTTGATGAAGTTTAAATCACTCAAGCCGTCTACAAAAGCCGACAATGGTTCTGTCTTTGGATCTTGAACATCTCAAAAGAAGTTATGAAGATCCAACTCATTTGG
This sequence comes from Cardamine occulta, assembly GCA_028015245.1. Taxonomy (NCBI): domain Eukaryota; kingdom Viridiplantae; phylum Streptophyta; class Magnoliopsida; order Brassicales; family Brassicaceae; genus Cardamine; species Cardamine occulta. Next base: position 1,196,613 of record CM051387.1, on the reverse strand, counting down.
TTACAGGTCAAAACTTTTTATTCACTCAATTTGTATCTTGAAGGTTCATAACTCTTTTTAGGTATATCAGCTGAAAATGGCCAAATCCATGTCAATGAAACCATTGATTCTTCATATTACATCAATAGGTGTTGTTTAAGCCTTCATATGTGTCTTCTTGCTAAACTCTCCATATTCACCATTAGGACTCTTATAAGATTCTAACAACTAACAGAAGCTATGGGATAGCTATAATGCTTAGTTCTTACTTTAACTTTAACTACTACTGGTACATATGACTTATCCATAATCAAAGAGTGCTAAAAGAGCTGAATCCTAAGCCTTTGATGAAGTTTCATCCTCAACCCTCTACAAAGCCAACAATGGCCTTCTATGTACTGGATCTTGAACATCTCAAACTAGTTGTAGAGATCTAAATTCTTTGAGTTACAGTTCAACACTTCATTAGCTCTTATTTGTATCTTGAAGGTTCATAACTTCTGTTTTAAGTATATCAAGCTGAAAATGGCTAAATCCATGTCAATAAAACCATTGATTCTTCATAATCACATTAATAGGTGTTGTTTAAGCCTTCATATGTGTCTTCTTCTACAACTCTCCATATTCACCATTAGGAACTCTTATGACGTTCTAAGAACTAACAGAACTATGACATAAGTTATAATGCTTAGTTCTTACTTTAACACTTCTACACCTTGGCCAGCAAGTTTAATCACATCATCAAAAGTGCTAAAAGGCTGAATCTAAGCCTTTGATGAAGTTTTATCACTCGAACCCTCTACAAAGCCAACAGTGGCTCTATGTAGTGGATCTTGAACATTTCAAAGCAGTTGTAAGATATCCAACTCCTTTGGTTACAGTTCAACACTTCTATTGGCTCTTATTTGTATCTTAAAGGTTCATAACTCTGTTTTTTAGGTATATCGGTGAAAATGGCCAAATCCATATCAATGAAACCATTGATTCTTCTTATTCACATCAATAGGTGTTGTTTAAGTATCTATATGTGTCTTCTTACTACAACTCCATATTCACCATTAAGAACTCCTATGAGATTCTAGAACTAACAAAACTATGGGATAAGCTATAATGCTTGTTTCTTACGTTAACTCTTACACCTTGGTAGCATGCTTAATCAAATCATGAAGATTGCTAAAAGGCTAAATCTAAGCCTTTGATAAAGTTTCATCACTCAAACCCTCTACAAAGCCTACAATGGCACTGTGTACTTGGATCTTGAACATCTCAAAGCACTTGTAAGAGATCCAACTCCTTTGCTACTGATTCAACACTTCTTTTTACTCTTATTTGTATCTTGAATGTTCATCACTTTTTTTTGGGTATATCAGGTGAAAATGGCCAAATCCATGTCAATGAAACCATTGATTCTTTTATATTCGCATCAATAGGTGTTGTTTAAGCCTCCATATGTGTCTTTTTGCTACAACCCAAATATTCACCATTAGGAACTCATATGAGATTCTAAGACCTAACAAAACTATGGGTTAGCTATAATGTTTGTTTCTAACTATAACTTGCTTATCGCCTTGAGTAGCTTAATCACATCATCAAGAGTGATAAAAGGCTGAATCTAAGCCTTAGATGAAGTTTCATCACTCAAACCCTCTACAAAGACAACAATGGCTCTGTCTTTGGATCTTGAACATCTCAAGCAGTTGTAGAAGATCCAACTCCTTTGATTCTAGTTCACACTTCTATTTACTCTTATTTGTATCTTGAAGGTTCATAACTTTTTTCTTTAAGTAGATCAGGTGAAAATGGCCAATCGATTATAATGAAACCGTTGATTCTTCATATTCACATCAATAGGTGTTGTTTAAGCCTCCATATGTGTCTTCTTGCTACAATTCTCCATATTGACATTAGGAACTCCTATAAGATTCTAAGAACTAACAGAACTATAGGATACGGTATAATGCTTGTTTCTTACTTTAACTTGCTTTTACACCTTGTTAGCATGCTTAATCAAATCATGAAGATTGCTAAAAGGCTGAATCTAAGCCTTTGATAAAGTTTCATCACTCAAACCCTCTACAAAGCCTACAATGGCACTGTATCTGGATCTTGAACATCTCAAAGCACTTGTAAGAGATCCAACTCCTTTGCTTCTGATTCAACACTTCTTTTTACTCTTTATTTGTATCTTGAATGTTCATCACTCTTTTTTTGGGTATATCAGGTGAAAATGGGCAATCCATGTCAATGAAACCATTGACTCTTTATATTCACATCAATAGGTGTTGTTTAAGCCTCTATATGTGTCTTTTGCTACAACCCAAAATATTCACCATTAGGAACTCATATGAGATTCTAAGATAACAAAACTATGGGTTAAGCTATAATGTTTGTTTCTAACTATAACTTGCTTATACTTTGGTAGCATGTAATCACATCATCAAGAGTGATAAAAGGCTGAATCTAAGCCTTAGATGAAGTTTCATCACTCAAACCCTCTACAAAGACAACAATGGCTCTCATCTTTGGATCTTGAACATCTCAAAGCAGTTGTAAGAGATCCAACTCCTTTAGTTACAGTTCAACACTTCTATTTACTCTTATTTGTATCTTGAAGGTTCGTAACTCTTTCTTTAAGTAGATCGGGTGAAAATGGCCAAATCGATTATAATGAAACCGTATTCTTCATATTCCATCAATAGGTGTTGTTTAAGCCTCCATATGTGTCTTCTTGCTACAACTCTCCATATTCAACATTAGGAACTCCTATGAGATTCTAAGAACTAATTGAACTATAGGATATGGTATAATGCTTGTTTCTTTACTTTAACTTACACCTTGGTAGCATGTCAAAATCATGAAGATTGCTAAAAAGCTGAATCTAAGCCTTTGATAAAGTTTCATCACTCAAACCCTCTACAAAGCCTACAATGGCACTTTGTGTCTTGGATCTTGAACATCTCAAAGCTACTTGTAAGAGATCCAACTCCTTTGCTTCAGATTCAACACTTCTTTTTACTCTTATTTGTATGTTGAATGTTCATCACTCTTTTTTTGGGTATATCAGGTGAAAATGGCCAAATCCATGTCAATGAAACCATTGACTCTGTATATTCACATCAATAGGTGTTGTTTAAGCCTCCATATGTGTCTTTTGCTACAACCCAAAATATTCACAATTAGGAACTCATGAGATTCTAAGAACTAACAAAACTATGGGTTAGCTATAATGTTTGTTTCTAACTATAACTTGCTTATCGCCTTGGTAGCATGCTTAATCACATCATCAAGAGTGATAAAAGGCTGAATCTAAGCCTTAGATGAAGGTTCATCACTCAAACCCTCTACAAAACAACAATGGCCTGGATCTTGAACATCTCAAAGCAGTTGTAGAGATCCACTCCTTCTGATTTACAGTTCACACTATTTACTCTTATTTGTATCTTGAAGGTTCATAACTCTTTCTTTAAGTAGATCAGGTGAAAATGGCCAAATCGATTATAATGAAACCGTTGATTCTTCATACTCACATCAATAGGTGTTGTTTAAGCTTCCATATGTGTCTTCTTGCTACAACTCTCCATATTCAACATTAGGAACTCCTATGAGATTCTAAGAACTAACAGAACTATAGGATACGGTATAATGCTTGTTTCTTACTTTAACTTGCTTCTACACCTTGGTAGCATGCTTAATCAAATCATGAAGATTGCTAAAAGGCTGAATCTAAGCCTTTGATAAAGTTTCATCACTCAAACCCTCTACAAAGCCTACAATGGCACTGTGTACTGGATCTTGAACATCTGAAAGCACTTGTAAGAGATCCAACTCCTTTGCTTACAGTTCAATACTTCTTTTTACTCTTATTTGTATCTTGAATGTTAATCACTCTTTTTTTGGGTATATCAGGTGAAAATGGCCAAATCCATGTCAATGAAACCATTGACTCTTTATATTCACATCAATAGGTGTTGTTTAAGCCTCCATATGTGTCTTTTTGCTACAACCCAAAATATTCACCATTAGGAACTCATATGAGATTCTAAGAACTAACAAAACTATGGGTTAAGCTATAATGTTTATTTCTAACTATAACTTGCTTATACGCCTTGGTAGCATGCTTAATCACATCATCAAGAGTGATAAAAGGCTGAATCTAAGCCTTAGATGAACTTTCATCACTCAAACCCTCTACAAAGACAACAATGGCTCTCTGTAGTGGATCTTGAACTTCTCAAAACAGTTGTAGAGATCCAACTCCTTTAGTTACTGATTCAACACTTCTATTTACTCTTATTTGTATCTTGAAGGTTCATAACTCTTTCTTTAAGTAAATCAGGTGAAAATGGCCAAATCGATTATAATGAAACCGTTGATTCTTCATATTCACATCAATAGGTGTTGTTTAAGCCTCCATATGTCTTCTTGCTACAACTCTCCATATTCAACATTAGGAACTCCTATGAGATTCTAAGAACTAACAGTATAGGACTACCGGTATAATGCTTGTTTCTTACTTTTGCTTCTACACCTTGGTAGCATGCTTAATCAAATCATCAAGAGTGCTAAAAGGCTGAATCTAAGCCTTTGATGAAGTTTCATCACTCAAACCCTCTACAAAGCCGACAATGGCTTTATGTCTTTGGATCTTGAACATCTCAAAGCAATTGTAGAGATCCAACTCCATTGGATATAGTTCAAAACTTCTATTCACTCTTATTTGTATCTTGAAGATTCATAACTTTGTTTTTAGGTATATCAGCTGAAAATGGCCAAATCCTTGTCGATGAAACCATTGATTTTTCATATTCACATCAATAGGTGTTGTTTAAGCCTTCATATGTGTCTTCTTGCTACAACTCTCCATATTCACCATTGGAAACTCCTATGAGGTTCTAAGAACTAACGGAACTATAGGATAAGCTATAATGCTTAGTTCTTACTTTAACTTACTTCTACACTTTGGTAGCAAGCTTAATCACATCATCAAGAGTGCTAAAAGGCTGAATCTAAGCCTTTGATGAAGTTTCATCACTCAAACCCTCTACAAAGCCAACAGTGGCTCTATGTACTAGATCTTGGACATCTCAAAGCAGTTGTAAGATATCCAACTCCTTTGGTTACAGATTCAACACTTCTATTGGCTCTTATTTGTATCTTGAAGGTTCATAACTCTGTTTTTATGTATATTCGGTGAAAATGGCCAAATCCATGTCAATGAAACCATTGATTCTTTATATTCACATAAATAGATGTTGTTTAAGCCTCCGTATGTGTCTTCTTGCTTGCTAGCTCTCCATATTCACCATTAGAAACTCCTATGATATTCTAGAACTAACAAAATTATGGGATAAGCTATAATGCTTGTTTCTTCGTTAACTTGCTTCTACCTTGGTAGCATGCTTAATCAAATCATTAAGAGTGCTAAAAGGCTAAATCTAAGCCTTTGATAAAGTTTCATCACTTAAACTGTAACATTCGTATTCCTTTTAATTAGGGTTTAATTGATAGTTTAAAGAGTTGTGGGGCTGAATTGGGAAAATGAAAAGTTTAGGGGAGTTAAGAGAAATTTTGGAGAATAAAACTCTAAACCTATTTAAACCCTAAAATTTGCAGAAACCCTAATTGTTCCTCATAATTTTCGTGGCCACCTTTCAAGGAGAAAGAGAAGTGAGTGTGGGTGAAAGAGAAGAAAATCTGCACATGAAGGAGATGTAGATATATCCGACATGTGGGTGCTATAAGAAGGTTCGACCTAGTAAATCGTTTTCAATGGTATGGAAATTTAGTGGTATTGTAGTTAACCCTTATATCTAGGAATACCACTTTGCGGATTTGATTTGGATTAATATTCTGAAAGTTATTAAGTAATTTTGTGAGGTGTCTTTTTTGGGCGCGATCTGGACCAACATGGATTCAAGAGAGATCGCGAAGTTCATCTATGGTCGGATCATCACAAAACTTTGGGGTTAGTTTCCGGACATCTAGGAGTTTACTTTCAACGGTGCGATTGTAATGTGGACGGTTAGATTTCGATTTGTGATCCTATCTTTTAGGCTGATCGTTTCTGATATTTTTCCAGTTTAGGTTAAAGGTTGTTTTGTTGTTGTGGTTGGCTGTAGGTTGAGGAAGGGAGGTTGTGGTCATGTTGCTATGACATTTAAGAAACCCTAAAAATTTCTGAAAGGAAGGTTTCCTAAAAAGGAAGTTTCCTAAAAGAAAGGATTTCTTAAAAGGAAAATGTAACTATGGGATAAGTTATAATGCTTGTTTCTTACTTTAACTTACATCACCTCGGTAGCATGCTTAATCACATCATCAAGAGTGCTAAAAGGCTGAATCTAAGCCTTTGATGCAGTTCATCCTCAAACCCTCTACAAAGCCAACGGTGGCTCTATGTCTTTGGATCTTGAACATCTCCAAGCAGGTTGTAAGAGATCCAACTTCTTCTAATTCTGATTCAACACTTCTATTTACTCTTATGTGTATCTTGAAGGTTCATCACCCTGTTTTTTTGTATATCATGTGAAAATGGCCAAGATAATGTCAATGAAACCATTAATTCTCAATATTCACATCAATAGGTCTTGTTTAACCCTCCATATATGTATTCTTGCTACAAACTCCGTATTCACCATTAGGAACTCTTATGAGATTCTAAGAACTAACAAAACTATGGGATACGCTATAATGCTTGTTTTCTTATTTTAACTTGCTTCTACACCTCGGTAGCATGCTTAATCACATCATCAAGAGTGCTAAAAGGCTGAATTTAAGCCTTTGAGGAAGTTTCAACCTTAAACCCTCTACAAAGCCACGGTGGCTCTATGTACTAGATCTTGACCATCTCAAAAAAAGAAGTTGTATGAGATCCAACTCCTTTGCTTACAGTTCAACACTTCTATTTACTCTTATTTGTATCTTGAAGGTTCATAACTCTGTTGTTAGGTATATCGGTGAAAATGGATAAATCCATGTTAATGAAACCATTGATTCTTCATATTTATTGAGAAAAGGCATTAGTGAAGAAGGTCGGGTACTATTCATCTCGGTACTATTCATCCGAGAACCGAAGATTACTATTCATCCCGTGAATCTATTGAGAAAAGGCATTCTATGAAGAAGGTTGGGTCCTATTTATCTCGGGTACTATTCATCCCGAGATCACGAGATCTTATTCATCCAGTCTTTGTAAGCTGCAGTTCATTATTTCTGAGTTTCTTTTTTTTTATTTAGGGCTTCCTCCTTCAACTATAAAAGGAGGAACCCTCCCTTAACAACCTAATAAGAGATTCCGCCTCCTTTAGTCTAAAAGCCCTTATGGGCTGCAGATTATCATCTCTACAGCTTCTCTAATTATTCATGCTTATTCTCCTTTATTTATGCTTAATCTCTTATTCTCTCTAGTTTAATTTTGCATAATCTCCCATTCTCCTTTCCTTGTTTCATTCAGCATTCAATCTCTCATTCTCTTAGTTTATATATCTGCATCAATTCTCACATGGTATCGAGAGCGGATGGCGATGAAGAGAAAGGATGGAGGCTTGAAAGAATCATCGATGCTTAAAACTGCCTCTCCATTTCAGCGGTTTGAGGCTTAGCTAAATGTTTTCTCTTCATTCTTAAGCCCCAGCCTTTTCTCCAAGCCATGTTTACAGATCCTTGATGACAATGAGGGGAAGGAAGTGAGGCGTGGTAAAGAACCACAAGGGAAGAAAAAAGAAATCATGTATTGAAGCTCCTAGGCTATTGGTCTTTGGATCCATGGTTTGCGGGGCTCAGATTTTTTTTCTCATCATCTCTAAGCCTCATTTTTCTTCTCTAAGTCATTGTTAGTTATGAATAAGACTCAAAATCGCTTTTTGTTTCCTTTTAAAACCTTGGATGAATTTCTAGTTCCATTGGAATAGAAAAGTGACATCCATTGTAATTTTGATTGATTTGCGATTTGGGTGATTCAAAATATAGAACCACGCTGAATGGTGCTTGATTTCTATAGATCTAATGCACCTAGTGTAAGTGGTATATATGTTTGTTTTATTCTGGGTTTGACAATGAAGAGATGAGCTTGGTGGCTGTGGATAATAAACCACAAAAGAGAAAGAGATAAGTATCTACAGAATGCTTAATCCATGGATTCCATGGTTTTTCTTGGAGCATAATCTACTCTCTTTCAACCCCATCTGAAATCTCTAAGTCATCCATTTAGTGTCTTAAGGCTGTGTTGAAAATCGGTGAAAGGAAGGTGAACCTGGGTTCATTTTGCTCTTATGAGTGTAAATGACCTTGCTGAATCCAAGCTTCCAATTAAAGGGAGGAGAACCTGGGTTCATTCAGCTCTTATGAATGTAAATTACCTTGCTGAATCCAAGCTTCCTTGAGAAAGAGATTTATAGTAAAAGCTTCTTCCTTATGGAAACAAGCATAAACTAAAATTAAATCATCTTCTCTTCAAAAGCCGAGTTGATTCCAGCTAAAGGAAAGAACCCTGGTTCATTATGCCCTTGTGGGTAGAAATGGCCTTGTTGAATCCGAATTCCTCTTTTGTTTGAGAACCATAGTAAATTTAGCTTAACCCATATGGATTGAAGCATGTGAAGCTATGATGAATCCGGCTTTAGGAAAGAACCATGTCTCATTTAGCTCTTATGAGTATACATGAGCATGTTGAATCCAAATTTTCCTTTTTAAATCAAAAGAATGAGAACCTTGATGAATCTGTAGCTAGAGTCCTAGAGGAATCTGGATCCTTTTAAATAAGGAGAGGAAATCTTAAGGATACTCATGGCTGTAGAACCTTGCTGAATCCAAGTTCTTTTGATCAAAATCAGACCTTGATCTATTTTCAAAATATTTTAAGTCCTTGGTTCCTTCAATATTTAAATTATTTTTTAATTTATATTCCTTGAATTTAAAGCCAAAGGACCATTTCTAAGCATTGAAGTCCCTGGTTCTTGATTTTTGCTCCTAAGGTGAGTTAGGTCCGTATGAAATTCTTTGAGAATTGAAATACACCTAAGGCCATACATCACCGAGCCAAAATCATGGTCCCTTCTAGAAAGCACTTAAGGCCATGATTGTTTTTCAAAAGATGAACCTTAGTCTGATTTCCTTCTTATGAATGTGGAACACATAATGACTTTAGTTCACTTGTTTTTTTACTGGATAAAGTTTTGTTTTGGGGGTTCTATCTTGTGATAAGGTTACTCACTTAAAGACAAAAAGCTAAATCCTTTAGGTTCCTTTGTGGTGAAGAGCCATGAAGAAAGAAATGCTAGAGCCACTAACCATTGTTGATCTTAGCGGGGAAATAGCATAAACAAGGTGTGGAAAAGACCTATGGAAGATAAGGATCGGTCAATTATAATTGACAGCCAAGAGGCATGTAGCAAATTCATCCAACGACTTAAGTGTACAGCGAGGAATTGCTAAAACCCCTTGGTCTACATCATTAAAACTGGCAAAGAATGTGCTTGGTGATCTAAGTGTGGCATTCGTGATCTCCAAGCAATATATTGATTGCGTAGTGGTAACTCATCAATGAAAAGGGAGTACTCTAATCTCTAAACTCGTATTTTGATTGAATATTTAGACTTTTGTGAATTATTGATCTCATTTCTTATATTTGTAAACCAATTTTTGCTTTAACCTTCTTAATCCCCCTGGTAACTACTTATGAATCTAAATCTTCTATGAAAGGTTTAAACAAGGAAGGCTGGGACAATTCTTGGTGAGAGGAGTGTTAATTTAGAAGAAAGGGACACATAATGAGAAATGGAGTCAAGAAGTTTTGGGAGCATGTATAGTCAGCAAATGGAGGAGGAGAAGTGTCACCCAAGCGGTTGATGAGAAGAGCTATACATGAGCTTGGAAAAACCAAAGCGTGAAGTTGAGAAATAAGTGGGAAGGATAGGAATCGGTGAATTCATTCCTTGCACAAGTCAGTAAGAGGAAAGGGAAGAATTCCCTCACTAGCCTTGATTCACTCTAAGGCGTAGTCCTCAAAAAAATTGGTTATTGGGTTTGTGAACAAGGCTACAACTGCGGTTATCTTCCCTCTACGTATTTTCAAGCTTGATCGAGATGGGTACATTGATGCATGATCAAGCTTGAGGGGAATGTGAGCACTTATAGAGGAAAGGCGAGTGTGTTGATAAAGGTATGTGTTTATGAAGTGTGGTCAAGATGGCAAGGCATGATGTGTTTGGGAAGGTTCTGATCGAAGCAAGTCAGGAGTAACCAAGCACTCTGAGGCATCCTTTGTATGGAGAAAGCGAAGGCTACCTTAAAAGAGACCGGAAGCGCATATGAGTAGCCAAGCTAAACAAATGGAGGAAAGAAAAAAAAATGCCAAGTCATGAGACCAGCTAGATGAGGCACATGAAAACATCAATACCGTCAAACTATATGCTTGAAGAGGAAGTGAAAAGCAAGCTAAAAGCAAGAGACTGGACAAGAAGCGGAAGCTAGGGCGGACAAGAAGAAGCTTAGGAAAGTCGACATGGCTCAAAGCTATCTTTGAAGATCGAGGTACTTAAAGTCTTCATGCTACACTCTCATCTTTGATCATATCCCTACTCATCGACGTTATGCTCTTTTCCTCATCATAGATTTTTTTTCCCAAGTGGTTTTTTCTATGATGAGGTTTTACTAGTACGCCTTTATGTAGGTCCAAGCTTAGTCTTTGTTCACCGACGGCTAAGCTTGAGGGGAATATTGAGAAAAGGCATTCCGTGAAGAAGGTCGGGGACTATTCATCTCGGGTACTATTTATCCGAGAACCGAGATTACTATTCATCCTGTGAATCTATTGAGAAAAGGCATTCTATGAAGAAGGTTGGGTACTATTCATCTCAGGTACTATTCATCCCGAGACCACGAGATTACTATTCATCCCGTCTTTGTAACCTACGGATTCATTATTGCTGCAGTTTCTTTTTTTATTTAGGGCTTCCTCCTTAACTATAAAAGGAGGAAACCCTCCCTTGTAACCTAATAGAGAGATTCCGCCTCCTTTAGTCTAAAAGCCCTTATGGGCTGCAGATTATCATCTCTCTAGCTTCTCTCTAATTATTCATGCTTATTCTCCTTTATTTATGCTTAATCTCTTATTCTCTCTAGTTTAATTTTGCATAATCTCCCATTCTCCTTTCCTTGTTTCATTCAGCATTCAATCTCTCATTCTCTTAGTTTATATATCTGTATCAATTCTCACAATATTCACATCAATAGGTGTTGTTTAAGCCTCCATATGTGTCTTCTTTCTACAACACCCCTTATTCACCATTAGAAACTCCTATGAGATTCTTAGAACTAACAGAACTATAGGATAAGATATAATGCTTAGTTCTTACTTTAACTTTGGTACACTTCATAATCATATCATCAAAGAATGCTGAATCTAAGCCTTTGATGCAGTTTCATCACTCAAACCCTCTACAAAGCCAACAGTGGCTCTATGTACTTGGATCTTGAACATCTCAAAGCAGTTGTAGAGATCCAATTATAGTTCTGATTCATACACTTCTCTTATTTCTCATCTTGGTTTTTTGTATATCGTGTAAAATGGCCAAGATAATGTCAATGAAACCATTAATTCTCCATATTCACATCAATAGGTCTTGTTTAACCCTCCATATGTGTATTCTTGCTACAATTCTCCGTATTCACCATTAGGAACTCTTATGAGATTCTAAGAACTAACAAAACTATGGGATACGCTATAATGCTTGTTTCTTATTTTAACTTGCTTCTACACCTCGGTAGCATGTTTAATCACATCATCAAGAGTGCTAAAAGGCTGAATTTAAGCCTTTGATGAAGTTTCAACACTCAAACCCTCTACAAAGCCAGCGCGTGGCTCTATGTACTAGATCTTGACCATCTCAAAGAAGTTGTATGAGATCCAACTCCTTTGTTACAGTTCAACACTTCTATTTACTCTTATTTGTATCTTGAAGGTTCATAACTTCTATTTTTAGGTATATCGGGTGAAAATAGATAAATCCATGTTAATGAAACCATTGATTCTTCATATTTATTGAGAAAAGGCATTCAGTGAAGAAGGTCGGGTACTATTCATCTCGGGTACTATTCATCCGAGAAGGCAAGATTACTATTCATCCCGTGAATCTATTGAGAAAAGGCATTCTATGAAGAAGATTGGGTACTATTTATCTCGGGTACTATTCATCCCGAGATCTGAGATTACTATTCATCCCGTCTTTGTAAGCTCTTGGATTCATTATTCTGCAGTTTCTTTTTTTTATTTAGGGCTTCCTCCTTCAACTATAAAAGGAGAAACCCTCCCCTTGTAACCTAATAGAGATTCCGCCTCCTTTAGTCTAAAAGCCCTTATGGGCTGCAGATTATCATCTCTAGCTCTCTCTAATTATTCATGCTTATTCTCCTTTATTTATGCTTAATCTCTTATTCTCTCTAGTTTAATTTTTGCATAATCTCCCATTCTCCTTTCCTTGTTTCATTCAGCATTCAATCTCTCATTCTCTTAGTTTATATATCTGCATCAATTCTCACATGGTATCGAGGCGGATGGCGATGAAGAAAAGGATGGAGGCTTGAAAGAATCATCGATGCTTAAACTGCCTCTCCCATTTCAATGGTTTAGGCAGCTAAATGTTTTCTCTTCATTCTTAAGCCCCAGCCTTTTCTCCAAGCCATGTTTACAGATCCTTGATGACAATGAGGGAAGGAAGTGAGGTGGTAAAGAACCACAAGGAAGAAAAGAAATCTGTAGTGAAAGCTCCTAGCTGTTGGTCTTTGGATCCATGGTTTGCTGGGCTCAGATTTTTTTTTTCTCATCATCTCTAAGCCTCATTTTTTCTTCTCTAAGTCATTGTTAGTTATGAATAAGACTCAAAATAGCTTTTTGTTTCCTTTTAAAACCTTGGATGAATTTCTAGTTCCATTGGAATAGAAAAGTGAAATCCATTGTAATTTTTGATTCGATTTGCGATTTGGGTGATTTAAAATATGGGAACCACGCTGAATGGTGCTTGATTTCTATAGATCTAATGCACCTAGTGTCGTGGTATATATGTTTGTTTTATTCTGGGTTTGACAATGAAGAGATGAGCTTGGTGGCTGTGGATAATAAACCACAAAAGAGAGAAAGAGATAAGTATGCTACAAGTGCTTAATCCATGGATTCCATGGTTTTGCTGGGCAAATCCTACTCTCTTTCAACCCCATCTGAAATCTCTAAGTCATCCATTTAGTGTCTTAAAGCTGTGTTGAAAATCGGTGAAAGGAAGGTGAACCTGGGTTCATTTTGCTCTTATGAGTGTAAATGACCTTGCTGAATCCAAGCTTCCAATTAAAGGGAGGAGAACCTGGGTTCATTCAGCTCTTATGAGTGTAAATTACCTTGCTGAATCCAAGCTTCCTTGAGAAAGAGATTTATAGTAAAAGCTTCTTCCTTATGGAAACAAGCATAAACTAAAATTAAATCATCTTCTCTTCAAAAAGCCGAGTTGATTCCAGCTAAAGGAAGAGAACCCTGGTTCATTATGCCCTTGTGGGTAGAAATGGCCTTGTTGAATCCGAATTCCTCTTTTGTTGAGAACCATAGTAAATTTCGCTTAACCCATATGGATTGAAGCATATGAAGCTATGATGAATCCGGCTTTAAGGAAAGAGAACCATGTCTCATTTAGCTCTTATGAGTATACATGAGCATGTTGAATCCAAATTTTCCTTTTAAATCAAAAGAATGAGAACCTTGATGAATCTGTAGCTAGAGTCCTAGAGGAATCTGAATCCTTTTAAATAAGGAGAGGAAATCTTAAGGATACTCATGGCTGTAGAACCTTGCTGAATCCAAGTTCTTTTGATCAAAATCAGACCTTGGACTATTTTCAAAATATTTTAAGTCCTTGGTTCCTTCAATATTTAAATTATTTTTAATTTATATTCCTTGAATTTAAAGCCAAAGGACCATTTCTAAGCATTGAAGTCCCTGGTTCTTGATTTTGCTCCCTAAGGTGAGTTAGGTCCGTATGAAATTTTTTGAGAATTGAAATACACCTAAGGCCATACATCACCCGAGCCAAAATCATGGTCCGCTTCTAGAAAGCACTTAAGGCCATGATTGTTTTTCAAAAGATGAACCTTAGTCTGATTTCCTTCTTATGAATGTGGAACACATAATGACTTTGGTTCACTTGTTTTTTTCTGGATAAAGTTTTGTTTTGGGGGTTCCTATCTTGTGATAAGGTTACTCACCAAAGACAAAAGCTAAATCCTTTAGGTTCCTTTGTGGTGAAGAGCCATGAAGAAAGAAATGCTAGAGCCACTAACCATTGTTGATCTTAGCAGGAAATAGCATAAACAAGGTGTGGAAAAGACCTATGGAAGATAAGGATCGGTCAATTATAATTGACAGCCAAGAGGCATGTAGCAAATTCATCCAACGACTTAGGAGTGTACAGCGGAGGGAATTGCTAAAACCCCTTGGTCTACATCATTAAAACTGGCAAAAGAATGTGCTTGGTGATCTAAGTGTGGCATTCGTGATCTCCAAGCAATATATTGATTAACGTAGTGGTAACTCATCAATGAAAAGGGAGTACTCTACAATCTCTAAACTCGTATTTTGATTGAATATTTAGACTTTTGTGAATTATTGATCTCATTTCTTATATTTGTAAACCAATTTTTGCTTTAACCTTCTTAATCCCCTGGTAACTACTTATGAATTTAAATCTTCTATGAAAGGTTTAAACAAGGAAGGCTGGGACAATTCTTGGTGAGAGGAGTGTTAATTTAGAAGAAAGGGACACATAATGAGAAATGGAGTCAAGAAGTTTTGGGAGCATGTATAGTCAGCAAATGGAGGAGGAGAAGTGTCACCCAAGAACGGTTGATGAGAAGAGCTATACACTGAGCTTGGAAAAACCAAAGCGTGAAGTTGAGAAATAAGTGGGAAGGATAGGAATCGGTGAATTCATTCCTTGCAGCACAAGTCGATGAGAGGAAAGGAAGAATTCCCTCACTAGCCTTGATTCACTCTAAGACGTAGTCCTCAAAAAAATTGGTTATTGGGTTGTGAACAAGGCTACAACTGCGGTTATCTTCCCTCTCTGTGTTACAAGCTTGATCAGATGGGTACATTGATGCATGATCAAGCTTGAGGGGGAGTATGTGAGCACTATAGAGGAAAGGCGAGTGTGTTGATAAAGGTATGTGTTTATGAAGTGTGGTCAAGATGGCAAGGCATGATGTGTTTGGGAAGGTTCTGATCGAAGCAAGTCAGGCAGTAACCAAGCACTCTGAGGCATACTGTATGGAGAAACGAAGGCTACCTTAAAAGGGAGACCGGAGAGCATATGAGTAGCCAAGCTAAACAAATGGAGGAAAGAAAAAAAAATGCCAAGTCATGAGACCAGCTAGATGAGGCACAGAAAACATCAATACCGTCAAAACTATATGGCGAAGAGGAAGTGAAAAGCAAGCTAAAGCAAGAGACTGGACAAGCGGAAGCTAGAGGCCAGACAAGAAGAAGCTTAGGAACGTCGACATGGCTCAAAGCTATCTTTGAAGATCGAGGTACTTAAAGTCTTCATGCTACACTCTCATCTTTGATCATATCCCCTACTCATCGACGTTATGCTCTTTTCCTCATCATAGATTTTTTCCCAAGTGGTTTTTTCTATGATGAGGTTTTTTACAGTAGGCGCCTATGTAGGTCCAAGCTTAGTCTTTGTTCACCGGCTAAGCTTGAGGGGAGTATTGAGAAAAGGCATTCAGTGAAGAAGGTCGGGGACTATTCATCTCGGGTACTATTTATCCGAGAACCGAGATTACTTATTCATCCTGTGAATCTATTGAGAAAAGGCATTCTATGAAGAAGGTTGGGTACTATTCATCTCGGGTACTATTCATCCCGAGACACGCGATTACTATTCATCCCGTGCTGTAACCTGCGGAGTCATTATTGCTGCAGTTTCTTTTTTTATTTTGGGCTTCCTCCTTCAACTATAAAAAGAAGGGGGAAAAACCCCTCCCCTTGTAACCTAATAGAGAGATTCCGCCTCCTTTAGTCTAAAAGCCCTTATGGGCTGCAGATTATCATCTCTCTAGCTTCTCTCTAATTATTCATGCTTATTCTCCTTTATTTATGCTTAATCTCTTATTCTCTCTAGTTTAATTTTGCATAATCTCCCATTCTCCTTTCCTTGTTTCATTCAGCATTCAATCTCTCATTCTCTTAGTTTATATATCTGTATCAATTCTCACAATATTCACATCAATAGGTGTTGTTTAAGTCTCTATATGTGTCTTCTTGCTACAACTCTCCATATTCACCATTAGGAACTCCTATGAGGTTCTAAGAACTAACAGAACTATAGGATAAGATATAATGCTTAGTTCTTACTTTAACTTGCTTCTACACTTTGGTAGCAAGCTTAATCATATCATCAAGAATGCTAAAAGGCTGAATCTAAGCCTTTGATGCAGTTTCATCACTCAAACCCTCTACAAAGCCAACAGTGGCTCTATGTCTTTGGATCTTGAACATCTCAAAGCAGTTGTAAGAGATCCAACTTCTTTACAGTTCAACACTTCTATTTACTCTTATGTGTATCTTGAAGGTTCATCACTCTGTTTTTTTGTATATCATGTGAAAATGGCCAAGATAATGTCAATGAAACCATTAATTCTCCATATTCACATCAATAGGTCTTGTTTAACCCTCCATATGTGTATTCTTGCTACAATTCTCCGTATTCACCATTAGGAACTCTTATGAGATTCTAAGAACTAACAAAACTATGGGATACGCTATAATGCTTGTTTCTTATTTTAACTTGCTTCTACACCTCGGTAGCATGTTTAATCACATCATCAAGAGTGCTAAAAGGCTGAATTTAAGCCTTTGATGAAGTTTCAACACTCAAACCCTCTACAAAGCCAGCAGTGGCTCTATGTACTAGATCTTGACCATCTCAAAGAAGTTGTATGAGATCCAACTCCTTTGGTTACAGTTCAACACTTCTATTTACTCTTATTTGTATCTTGAAGGTTCATAACTCTATTTTTAGGTATATCAGGTGAAAATAGATAAATCCATGTTAATGAAACCATTGATTCTTCATATTTATTGAGAAAAGGCATTCCGTGAAGAAGGTCGGTACTATTCATCTCGGGTACTATTCATCCCGAGAACCGAGATTACTATTCATCCCGTGAATCTATTGAGAAAAGGCATTCTATGAAGAAGATTGGGTACTATTTATCTCGGTACTATTCATCCCGAGATATGAGATTACTATTCATCCCGTCTTTGTAAGTGCAGATTCATTATTGCTGCAGTTTCTTTTTTTTATTTAGGGGCTTCCTCCTTCAACTATAAAAGGAGAAACCCTCCCCTGTAACCTAATAAGAGATTCCGCCTCCTTTAGTCTAAAAGCCCTTATGGGCTGCAGATTATCATCTCTCTAGCTTCTCTCTAATTATTCATGCTTATTCTCCTTTATTTATGCTTAATCTCTTATTCTCTCTAGTTTAATTTTGCATAATCTCCCATTCTCCTTTCCTTGTTTCATTCAGCATTCAATCTCTCATTCTCTTAGTTTATATATCTGCATCAATTCTCACATGGTATCAGAGCAGATGGCGATGAAGAGAAAGGATGGAGGCTTGAAAGAATCATCTGATGCTTAAAACTGCCTCTCCATTTCAATGGTTTGAAGCTTAGCTAAATGTTTTCTCTTCATTCTTAAGCCCCAGCCTTTTCTCCAAGCCATGTTTACAGATCCTTGATGACAATGAGGGAAGGAAGTGAGGCGTGGTAAAGAACCACAAAGGGGAAGAAAAAGAAATCTGTCTGAAAGCTCCTAGTTTTTGGTCTTTGGATCCATGGTTTCTTTGGGCTCAGATTTTTTTTTCTCATCATCTCTAAGCCTCATTTTTCTTCTCTAAGTCATTGTTAGTTATGAATAGGACTCAGAATCGCTTTTTGTTTCCTTTTAAAACCTTGGATGAATTTCTAGTTCCATTGGAATAGAAAAGTGAAATCCATTGTAATTTTGATTCAGATTTGCGATTTGGGTGATTTAAAATATAGGAACCACGCTGAATGGTGCTTGATTTCTATAGATCTAATGCACCTAGTGTCGTGTAGTATATATGTTTGTTTTATTCTGGGTTTGACAATGAAGAGATGAGCTTGGTGGCTGTGGATAATAAACCACAAAAGAGAGAAAGAGATAAGTATGCTACAAGTGCTTAATCCATGGATTCCATGGTTTTTGCTTTGGAGCACTTAATCTACTCTCTTTCAACCCCATCTGAAATCTCTAAGTCATCCATTTAGTGTCTTAAAGCTGTGTTGAAAATCGGTGAAAGGAAGGTGAACCTGGGGTTCATTTTGCTCTTATGAGTGTAAATGACCTTGCTGAATCCAAGCTTCCAATTAAAGGGAGGAGAACCTGGGTTCATTCAGCTCTTATGAGTGTAAATTACCTTGCTGAATCCAAGCTTCCTTGAGAAAGAGATTTATAGTAAAAGCTTCTTCCTTATGGAAACAAGCATAAACTAAAATTAAATCATCGTCTCTTCAAAAGCCGAGTTGATTCCAGCTAAAGGAAAGAGAACCCTGGTTCATTATGCCTTGTGGGTAGAAATGGCCTTGTTGAATCCGATTCCTCTTTTGTTGAGAACCATAGTAAATTTAAGCTTAACCCATATGGATTGAAGCATATGAAGCTATGATGAATCCGGCTTTAAGGAAAGAGAACCATGTCTCATTTAGCTCTTATGAGTATACATGAGCATGTTGAATCCAAATTTTCCTTTTAAATCAAAAGAATGAGAACCTTGATGAATCTGTAGCTAGAGTCCTAGAGGAATCTGAATCCTTTTAAATAAGGAGAGGAAATCTTAAGGATACTCATGGCTGTAGAACCTTGCTGAATCCAAGTTCTTTTGATCAAAATCAGACCTTGGACTATTTTCAAAATATTTTAAGTCCTTGGTTCCTTCAATATTTAAATTATTTTTAATTTATATTCCTTGAATTTAAAGCCAAAGGACCATTTCTAAGCATTGAAGTCCCTGGTTCTTGATTTTGCTCCCTAAGGTGAGTTAGGTCCGTATGAAATTTTTTGAGAATTGAAATACACCTAAGGCCATACATCACCCGAGCCAAAATCATGGTCCGCTTCTAGAAAGCACTTAAGGCCATGATTGTTTTTCAAAAGATGAACCTTAGTCTGATTTCCTTCTTATGAATGTGGAACACATAATGACTTTGGTTCACTTGTTTTTTTCTGGATAAAGTTTTGTTTTGGGGGTTCCTATCTTGTGATAAGGTTACTCACCAAAGACAAAAGCTAAATCCTTTAGGTTCCTTTGTGGTGAAGAGCCATGAAGAAAGAAATGCTAGAGCCACTAACCATTGTTGATCTTAGCAGGAAATAGCATAAACAAGGTGTGGAAAAGACCTATGGAAGATAAGGATCGGTCAATTATAATTGACAGCCAAGAGGCATGTAGCAAATTCATCCAACGACTTAAGTGTACAACGGAGGAATTGCTAAAACCCCTTGGTCTACATCATTAAAACTGGCAAAGAATGTGCTTGGTGATCTAAGTGTGGCATTCGTGATCTCCAAGCAATATATTGATTGCGTAGTGGTAACTCATCAATGAAAAGGGAGTACTCTAATCTCTAAACTCGTATTTTGATTGAATATTTAGACTTTTGTGAATTATTGATCTCATTTCTTAAATTTGTAAACCAATTTTTGCTTTAACCTTCTTAATCCCCCTGGTAACTACTTATGAATTTAAATCTTCTATGAAAGGTTTAAACAAGGAAGGCTGGGACAATTCTTGGTGAGAGGAGTGTTAATTTAGAAGAAAGGGACACATAATGAGAAATGGAGTCAAGAAGTTTTGGGAGCATGTATAGTCAGCAAATGGAGGAGGAGAAGTGTCACCCAAGAACGGTTGATGAGAAGAGCTATACACTGAGCTTGGAAAAACCAAAGCGTGAAGTTGAGAAATAAGTGGGAAGGATAGGAATCGGTGAATTCATTCCTTGCAGCACAAGTCAGTAAGAGGAAAGGGAAGAATTCCCTCACTAGCCTTGATTCACTCTAAGACGTAGTCCTCAAAAAAATTGGTTATTGGGTTGTGAACAAGGCTACAACTGCGGTTATCTTCCCTCTCTGTGTTACAAGCTTGATCAGATGGGTACATTGATGCATGATCAAGCTTGAGGGGGAGTATGTGAGCACTATAGAGGAAAGGCGAGTGTGTTGATAAAGGTATGTGTTTATGAAGTGTGGTCAAGATGGCAAGGCATGATGTGTTTGGGAAGGTTCTGATCGAAGCAAGTCAGGATAACCAAGCACTCTGAGGACTACGGTATGGAGGAACGAAGGACACCTTAAAAGAGGAGACCGGAAAACGCATATGAGTCGCCAAGCTAGACAAAGGGAGGAAAGAAAAAAAAAATGCCAAGTCATGAGACCAGCTAGATGAGGCACATGAAAACATCAATCTCAGTCAAAACTATGCTGGAAGAGGAAGTGAAAAGCAAGCTAAAGCAAGAGACTGGACAAGAAGCGGAAGCTAGAGACCGGACAAGAAGAAGCTTAGGAAAGTCGACATGGCTCAAAGCTATCTTTGAAGATCGAGGTACTTAAAGTCTTCATGCTACACTCTCATCTTTGATCATATCCCCTACTCATCGACGTTATGCTCTTTTCCTCATCATAGATTTTTTCCCAAGTGGTTTTTTCTATGATGAGGTTTTTACCGAGGTAACGTTTATAGTAGGTCAAGCTTAGTCTTTGTTCACCGACGGCTAAGCTTGAGGGGGAGTATTGAGAAAAGGCATTCCGTGAAGAAGGTCGGGGACTATTCATCTCGGGTACTATTTATCCCGAGAACCGAGATTACTATTCATCCTGTGAATCTATTGAGAAAAGGCATTCTATGAAGAAGGTTGGGTACTATTCATCTCGGGTACTATTCATCTCGGGTACTATTCATCCCGAGACACGAGATTACTATTCATCCCGTGCTGTAACCTGCGGATTCATTATTGCTGCAGTTTCTTTTTTTATTTAGGGCTTCCTCCTTCAACTATAAAGGGAGGAAACCCCTCCCCTTGTAACCTAATAGAGAGATTCCGCCTCCTTTAGTCTAAAAGCCCTTATGGGCTGCAGATTATCATCTCTCTAGCTTCTCTCTAATTATTCATGCTTATTCTCCTTTATTTATGCTTAATCTCTTATTCTCTCTAGTTTAATTTTGCATAATCTCCCATTCTCCTTTCCTTGTTTCATTCAGCATTCAATCTCTCATTCTCTTAGTTTATATATCTGTATCAATTCTCACAATATTCACATCAATAGGTGTTGTTTAAGTCTCTATATGTGTCTTCTTGCTACAACTCTCCATATTCACCATTAGGAACTCCTATGAGGTTCTAAGAACTAACAGAACTATAGGGTAAGATATAATGCTTAGTTCTTACTTTAACTTGCTTCTACACTTTGGTAGCAAGCTTAATCACATCATCAAGAATGCTAAAAGGTTGAATCTAAGCCTTTGATAAAATTTCATCACTCAAACCCTCTACAAAGCCAACAGTGGCTCTATGTACTGGATCTTGAACATCTCAAAGCAGTTGTTAGAGATCCAACTCCTTTGGTTACAGTTCAACACTTCTATTCGCTCTGATTTGAATCTTGAAGGTTCATAACTTTGTTTTTATGTATATCAGCTGAAAATGGCCAAATCCATGTTAATGAAACCATTGATTCTTTATATTCAGATAAATAGATATTTTTTAAGCCTCCGTATGTGTCTTCTTGCCACAACTATCCATATTCACCATTAGGAACTCCTATGAGATTCTGAGAACTAACAAAACTATGGGATAAGCTATAATGCTTGTTTCTTACGTTAACTTGCTTCTACACCTTGGGTAGCATGCTTAATCAAATCATGAAGAGTGCTAAAAGGCTGAATCTAAGCCTTTGATAAAGTTTCATCACTTAAACCCTCTACAAAGCCAACTGCGGCTCTATGTACTGGATCTTGAACATCTCAAAGAATTTGTATGAGATCCAACTTTTTTGGTTACAGTTCAACACTTCTATTTACTCTTTTTTGTATCTTGAAGGTTCATAACTCTGTTTTTAGGTATATCAGGTGAAAATGGCCAAATCCATGACAATGAAACCATTGATTCTTTATATTCACATCAATAGGTGTTGTTTAAGCCTCCATATGTGTCTTTTTACTACAACTCTAAATATTCACCATTAGGAACTGATATGTGATTCTAAGAACTAACAAAACTATGGGATAAGCTATAATGCTTAAACCCTTTACAAAGCCTACAATGGCTCTGTGTACTGGATCTTGAACATCTCAAAACCATTGATTCTTCATATTCATATCCATAGTATTGAGAAAAGGCATTCTATGCATAAGGTCGGGTACTATTCATCCCGAGTACTATTCATCCTGAGACCCGAGATTACTATTCATCTCCAGAGTATTGAGAAAAACATTCCGTATAGAATGTCAGATACTATTCATCTCGGGTACTATTCATCCCGAGACCCGTGATTACTATTCATCCCACGGGTCTATTTCATTTAGGGCTTCCTCCTTCTACTATAAAAGGAGGAAACCCCCTTTTCTTGTAACTTAACCTAATATTTGTGCCTCTTATGGCTGAGAGAGAGCTGCCTCTGATTTTCTTCATTTCTTGCTGAATCTCTTCTCTAATTCTCTATTTAATCCGCATAAATCTCTTAAAATCTATATGGTATCAGAGCCTTGTTACCGATTCTCTACTTCTATTCAATCATCCTAGCTATTTTCTTAATCTCCATTGATTCCACAGCTCTCTCTTTATCTCTCATAAAAATTCTCAATCTCTCCTTGTGTTTGTTTCTCTTGTCTATGCTTGAAGATCTCAGCAGGTCTCTGTCTTGTCTCTGCAGATTAAACTCTATTGCTAGCCCTATAGATCTTCAGCTCTCTTCTGGTTTTCAAAGATTTTCGGAGGTACTGTAGCAACAGTGACACCAACATAAATTGTGATTTCTTAGCAAAGTCTGGTTGGTTGCTTGGGAAGTTAGGATCAATCTGGAAATTTGTGGGTCTGTTGGCTGTAAGAAATATTGTAAGCTCAGCCAAGTCTTGTTGGTTTTGACAGATTTTCGTAGGTACTGTAGCAACAGTGACACCAACAGAAATTTTGATTTCTCAGCCAAGTCTTGTTGGTTGCTTGGGAAGTTAGGATCAATCTGGAAATTTGTGGGTGTGTTGGCTGTAAGAAACCCTGAAGCATGGATTCTTCAAAATCTGTTCCTATACCAGTTACTCTCAAAGGTGTGAACTACTTACTCTGGGCAAGAACCACCAAGATAAATCTGTGTGGTCGTGGTCTTTGGAATCACATTGAAACCCAAGATAAGAAGATAATCACATATGAAGATGGAAAAGAGATAAGTGGAGATCCAAGTTTTGAAGATGGGAAATGGTTTCAAGAAGATCAGGGGGTTCTTGGACTACTTCAAAACTCACTTGAAGCTGCAATACTTGAAGCTTATTCTTATTGTGAGACAGCAAAGGAGCTATGGGACACACTAAAGAATGTCTATGGAAATGTCTCCAATCTTTCCCGAGTGTTTGAAGTCAAGAAAGCTATCAACAATCTCAGCCAAGAAGATCTTGACTTCACAAAACACTTTGGCAAATTCAGATCACTATAATTTGAACTCGAGATGCTAAGATCTCATCAAGGCTGAATCTAAGCCTTTGATGAAGTTTCATCACTCAAACACTCTACAAAACCAACAATGGCTCTATGTACTGGATCTTGAACATCTCAAAGCAGTTGTAAGAGATCGAACTCCTTTGGTTAAAGTTCAACACTTCTATTTACTCTTATTTGTATCTTGAAGGTTCATAACTCTGCTTTTAGGTATACCAGTTGAAAATGGCCAAATCTATGTCAATGAAACCACTGATTCTTCATATTCACATCAAGAAGTGTTGTTTAAGCCTCCATATGTGTATTCTTGCTACAACTCTCCATTTTTACCATTAGGAACTCTTATGAGATTCTAAGAACTAACAAAACTATGAGATAAGCTATAATGCTTGTTTATTACTTTAAATTGCTTTTACACCTTAGTAGCATGCTTAATCACATCATCTAGAGTGCTAAAAGGCTGAATCTAAGCCTTTGATGAAGTTTCATCACTCAAACCTCTACAAAGCTGACAATGGCTCTATGTACTGGATCTTGAACATCTCAAAGCAGGTTGTAAGAGATCGAACTCATATGGTTACAGTTCAACACTTATATTCACTCTTATTTGTATCTTGAAGGTTCATTACTGTACTTTTTAGGTATACCAGTTGAAAATGGCCAATTACATGTCAATGAAACCATTGATTTTTCATATTCACATCAATAGGTGTTGTTTCAGCCCCCATATGTGTCTTCTTGCTACAACTCTCCATATTCACCATTAGAAACTCTTATGAGATTCTAAGAACTATCAAAACTATGAGATAAGCTATAATGCTTGTTTCTTACTTTAACTTGCTTGTACACCTTGGTAGCATGCTTAATCACATCATCCAGAGTGTTAAAAGGCTGAATCTAAGCCCTTGATGAAGTTTTATCACTCAAACCCTTTACAAAGCCTACAATAGCTCTGTGTACTAGATGTTGAACATCTCAAAGCAGTTGTAAGAGATCCAACTCCTTTGGTTATAGTTCAACACTTCTATTCACTTTTATTTGTATATTGAAGGTTCATAACTCTGTTTTTAGGTATAGAAGCTGAAAATGGCCAAATATATGTCCATGAAACCATTGATTCTTCATATTCATATCCATAGGTGTTGTTAAAGCCTCCATATGTGTTTTCTTGCTAACACTCTCCATATTCACCAGTAGGAACTCCTATGAGATTCTAACAACTAACAAAACTATGAGATAAGCTATAATGCTTGTTTCTTACTTTAAGTTGCTTCTACACCTTCGTAGCATGCTTAATCACATCATCGAGAGTGCTAAAAGGCTGAATCTAAGCCTTTGATGAAGTTTCATCACTCAAACACTCTACAAAACCAACAATGGCTCTATGTACTGGATCTTGAACATCTCAAAGCAGTTGTAAGAGATCGAACTCCTTTGGTTAAAGTTCAACACTTCTATTCACTCTTATTTGTATCTTGAAGGTTCATAACTCTGCTTTTAGGTATACCAGTTGAAAATGGCCAAATCTATGTCAATGAAACCATTGATTCTTCATATTCATATCCATAGGTGTTGTTAAAGCCTCCATATGTGTATTCTTGCTACAACTCTCCATATTTACCATTAGGAACTTTTATGAGATTCTAAGAACTAACAAAACTATGAGATAAGCTATAATGCTTGTTTCTTACTTTAAATTGCTTGTACACCTTGGTAGCATGCTTAATAACATCATCTAGAGTGCTAAAAGGCTGAATCTAAGCCCTTGATTAAGTTTCAACCCTCAAACCCTCTACAAAGCCTACAATGGCTCTGTGTATTTGATGTTGAACATCTCAAAGCACTTGTAAGAGATCCAACTCCTTTGGTTACAGTTCAACACTTCTATTCACTCTTGTTTATATATTGAAGGTTCATAACTCTGGTTTTAGGTATATAAGCTGAAAATGGCCAAATCCAAGTCAATGAAACCATTGATTCTTCATATTTACATTAATAGGTGTTGTTTAAGCGTCCATATGTGTATTCTTGCTACAACTCTCCATATTTACCATTAGGAACTCTTATGAGATTCTAAGAACTAACAAAACTATGAGATAAGCTATAATGCTTGTTTCTTACTTTAAATTGCTTGTACACCTTGGTAGCATGCTTAATCACATCATCCAGAGTGCTAAAAGGCTGAATCTAAGCCCTTGATGAAGTTTCATCACTCAAACCCTCTACAAAGCCTACAATGGCTCTGTGTACTGGATGTTGAACATCTCAAAGCAGTTGTAAGAGATCCAACTCCTTTGGTTACAGTGCAACACTTCTATTTCTATATTGAAGGTTCATAAATTTATTTTTAGGTACATAAGCTGAAAATGGCCGAATCCATGTAAATGAAACCATTGATTCTTCATATTCATATCCATAGGTGTTTTTTAAGCCTCCATATGTGTCTTCTTGCTAACACTCTCCATATTCACCAGTAGCAACTCCTATGAGATTCTAACAACTAACAGAACTATGGAATAAGCTATAATGCTTGTTTCTTACTTTAACTTGCTTATACACCTTGGTAGCATGCTTAATCAAATATCAAGAGTGCTAAAAGGCTGAATCTAAGCCTGTTATAGAGGTTCATCACACAACCCGACCAAAAAGCCGACAATGGCTCTATGTCTTCATATCTTGAACATCTCAAAGCAGTTGTAAGAGATCGAACTAATATGGTTACAGTTCAACACTTCTATTCACTCTTATTTGTATCTTGAAGGTTCATAATTCTGCTTTTAGGTATATAAGCTGAAAATTATAGATTTTAAGAGAATTATGCGGATTAAATAGAGAATTAGAGAAGAGATTCAATAAGAAAATAAGAAGATAAGAGGCAGCTCTCTCTCAGCCATAAGAGGCATAAATATTAGGTTAAGTTACAAGAAAAGGGGGTTTCCTCCTTTTATAGTAAAAGAAGGAAGCCCTAAATGAAAAAGACCCACGGGATGAATAGTAATCACGGGTCTCGGGATGAATAGTACCCGAGATGAATAGTATCTGACATTCTGTACATAATGTTTTTCTCAATACTCTGGAGATGAATAGTAATCTCGGGTCTCGGGATGAATAGTACCCGGCCTTATGCACGGAATGCCTTTTCTCAATACTCCCCCTCAAGCTTAGCCGTCGGTGAACAAAGACTAAGCTTGGACCTACATAGGCGTTACCTCGGTAAAAACTTCATCATAAAAAAATAACTTGGGAAAAAATCTATGATGAGGAAAAGAGCATAACGTCTATGAGTAGGGGATATGATCAAGGATGGGTTGGATCCACAAGCTCTAGTTTGCTGTAGATGTGTTTGCAAACCTTTAGACTCGTAGCTTTAGTGAAGATGTCTGCTAGTTGATCTTCACTTCTTGTAAAGCATGGTAGTGTGACTCCTTCTTTGATCTTCTCTCGGACTTTGTGGCAGTCAACTTCTATGTGCTTGGTCCTCTCATGAAACACAGAGTTGCTGGCAATGTGTATAGCAAGCAGTTGTCACAATGCATGGTGATGGGTGCAGTGGTTTCAATGCCTAGATCTGTGAGTAGTGCCTTAAGCCAAATGAGTTCTTCCGTGAGCTTCCTCATTGCTCTATACTCGGATTCAGCACTTGAACATGACACTACCTTCTGCTTCTTAGAATTCCATGTCACCAAATTCCCTCCAATGAATGTGCAATATCCAGTGGTTGACTTCCTATCATTCGTGTCACCAGCGTAGTCTGCATCACAATAACCAACAATCTCGGCATTCTCATTCTTTCCCATCCATATGCCTTGTCCCCGACTCCTTTTTAGATATCTGAGTATCCTCTCCACCATGTTCCAATGGTAGACTGTGGGTTTTTGCATGTATTGACTCACCTGATTCACAGCAAAACATAAGTCAGGTCTTATTAAAGTCAGATAGATAAGTTTACCCACTAGTCTTCGGTATTGGAGAGGATCTGCATATGGTTTCTCTAATGGATCTTCTTCTTCGAGCTCCTTTCCCTTTTTCTCCCCCTTTCGCTTGACCTTGTAGCCATCTACAAGAGGAGTTTTGGCTGGCTTTCCTCCTATTTTACCTGTCTCATTCAGCAAGTCAAGAGTATATTTCCTTTGTGATAGAAATAAGCCCTCCGAAGAGCGACATACTTCAATCTCTAGGAAATATTTTAGTTCTCCAAGATCTTTGATATCAAAGACAATTTTAAGATAGGTTTTAGTTTCGAGAATACCTTCCTTATCATTGCCGGAAATGATAAAGTCATCCACGTAGACAAATACTACAACGATTCCTCGTGGACTTTGGACTGTGAACAATGTGTGATCAGCTTGAGATCTCTTGAACCCTTTCTCTTCGAGAGTACATCTCAGTTTGTGGTACCAAGCTCTTGGAGATTGCTTTATTCTATAGATGGCTTTTCTAAGCCGCAGGACTTTTCTCGGAGCAATGGAGTCTTCAAGGCCTGGTGGTGGAGTCATGTACACTTCTTCTTCAAGTTTTCCTGGCAAGAACACATTATTCACATCCATTTGCCATAACTCCCAATCAAGATTTGTAGCCAATGAGAGAACAACTCTAACTGTATGCAGCTTGGCGACTGGAGCAAACGTTTCTGTGTAGTCATCTCCATAAGTCTGTGTGAATCCTCTTGCAACAAGTCTGGCTTTATACCTCTCAACATCTCCATTGCTCAGATATTTGATAGTGAAAAGCCACCTTGAACTAACAGCCTTTTTTCCCAAAGGTAGGTCGGCTTCATCCCATGTATGATTCCTTTTCATAGCCCCAACCTCATCATCCACGGCTCCGAGCCATTCATTACTCCCTTTGGCTTCTTCATAACTCTGTGGAATCCATTGAGCATCAATTTTTCCAAGGAAGGCTTGATGAGCAGTTGGTAACAGGTCAAGCAAACACACAGCTTGTATAGGATGCACCACAGCTTGGTTGTTGAAATAGACTCTAGTGACCTTCCAATGCTCGGGTCCAAACCTCTGTCTAGTGCTTCTCCGAAGAGGAGGTGGTGGTGGAGGAGGAGGAGTTTCTGCTTCATGTCTAACATCATCATGTTGATCCTCTTGAACCACATCTTCAGTCATACCATCCTCATCTTGATCTTAATCTTGTTCCATGTCAAGTAGGTTTGGTTCCGGCTGAGTGTGCTCAGTGGTATCAGTTTCTTCCATGGGGTTTGGAGCAGTATGTGTATTCCCAAGGTCAGTATTGGGTTGATCTTCTGTAGTCTCCACTCCTTGTTGGTTGGTTTCAACATTATCAGATTGTTCTTCTCTCCGAGGAGGAGGATTCCCAAGATGACTAAGGAGATGTTGGAGACTAACGGCTCTATCTGATGGTGATCTTGCTAAATCTTTCAAACTCCCCCAATCCTTCATATCGTAATACCCTTGGTGCTCAATGAACTTGACATCTCTTGAAACAATTGTTCTGTTCTTTGAGAAGTTATAGCACTTGTAGCCCTTTTGAGTAGTAGAGTAGCCTAGGAACATGCATTTTGTGCTCTTAGCTTCAAGCTTGTCCCTCAGTTCACCTGGTCTCAGTACAAAACAAATGCAACCAAACACTCGTAAGTGATCAATAGAAGGTTTGGTTCGGTTCAATACCTCAAATGGCACTAAATCAGTTAGGATCCTTGTTGGTATCCTATTTATCAGGTAACAAGCCGCCATGACAGCATCACTCCAGAATCTCCTTGGGACATTGGTGTTAAACATCATGGATCTTGCAACTTCCATATGATGTCTATTCTTCCTCTCAGCTACACCATTTTGTTGAGGTGTATATGGGCAGCTAGTTTGGTGTATGATCCCATGTCTTGCTAAGTGATCTTTGAACTTGTGACTAGTGTATTCTCCACCATTATCAGACCTGAATACCTTGATCTTGGCATTAAACTGGTTAGTAACATATGATTAAAAATTAACAAATGCATCATATACTCTATCCTTAGATGCAAGCAGTGTGACCCATGTATATTTCGATTTCTCATCAATAAATGTAACATAGTATTTATTATTGTCTCTAGATAAACATGCGGCAGTCCAAACATCTGAATGCACAAGATCAAAACATTTTTCATAGATAGTTGAAGACTTAGGAAAAACAGTTTTACAATGCTTTCCTAGAATACATGCTTCACAGTTCAGATGATTAAAGACAATATGGGGTAACATAATCTCTAAAGCCCTAGCATGAGGGTGACCAAGTCTATCATGCCACAATTTATTTGGGCTAGCAGCATAACAAGATTGACAAGAAAGAGAAGTAGATTGTGTTGTTGGAAAATCCTCAAAAACATATAAGTCACCGTTAGTGTTCCCTTCTCCCAAAACTTTTCCACTCTCAATATCCTGAAAATGAAAGCTATTAGGACCAAATATAGCATAGCAATTAAGATCATTTGTAGTTCTTTTTACTGAGACAAGATTAGAGGTGAACTCAGGCATGAAGAACGCTTTAGAGTTCTTATCACAAAGTTTTAAATCACCTACACCTCTTATGGAGATCCTATCACCATTTGCAATTATCACATTTCCATTAATAGGTTTAACATTATTAATGAGGTTAGGGTTACTAATCATATGATGAGAAGCCCCAGAATCAATAATCAATGTTTTATTTTGTGATTTAGGTAAATAAGCAAAGTGAGTGATACCGGATTCTTTATTGGTAAGGGCAGCAATGGACTTGATAAGAGCTTCAAGGTCTGACTTCCTAACAACATCATTGGAGTAGGCAACCATAGCCAGTTCATCTCCTTGTCTAGATGGTCCAGCCTGAGCTTGCTTAGTTGAGGCTTCTTGAGAGTAGTTCGCTTGAACCTTGAACTTTGCTGGCTTAAGATGTGGATGTAGTATCCAAAATTTATCCTTGATATGGCCTCTCTTCTAGCAGTGATCACACACAAGAATCTTCCTATCTTCAGACTTGAAAGTAACTTTGTGTGCCATGACCATTTCCCCTTTGCCACTGAAGAGACCTACTGAGCCTTGTTCACGTTGGATTTGAGAGCACACCTCATCTAAGCTTGGTAACTTCTCAGCTCTAAGGATGTGCTTGATGAGATCATTGTAAGCCGGGTTCAATGTGAGAAGCAGACCAAAGACCCTATCTTGTTCACCCCTTTCCTTGAGAGTACTTGGATCCACCAAGAAAGGTCTTAGCATCTCGAGTTGAGCCCATAGTGATCTGAATTTTCCAAAGTGTTTTGTGAAGTCAAGATCTTCTTGGCTGAGATTGTTGATAGCTTTCTTGACTTCAAACACTCGGGAAAGATTGGAGACATTTCCATAGACATTCTTTAGTGTGTCCCACAGCTCCTTTGCCGTCTCACAATAAGAATAAGCTTCAAGTATTGCGGCTTCAAGTGAGTTTTGAAGTAGTCCAAGAACCCCCTGATCTTCTTGAAACCATTTCCCATCTTCAAAACTTTGATCTCCACTGATATCTTTTCCATCTTCATCCATGATTACCTTGGTTTCAATGTGATTCCAAAGACCACGACCACACAGATTTGTCTTGGTGGTTCTAGCCCAGAGTAAGTAGTTCACACCTTTGAGAGTAACTGGTATAGGAACAGATTTTGAAGAATCCATGCTTCAGTGTTTCTTACAGCCAATACACCCACAAATTTCCAGATTGATCCTAACTTCCCAAGCAACCAACAAGACTTTGCTGAGAAATCAGAATTTCTGTTGGTGTCACTGTTGCTACAGTACCTATGAAAATCTGTCAAAACCAGAAGAGAGCTTACAGTGTTTCTTACAGCCAACACATCCACAAATTTCCAGATTGATCCTAACTTCCCAAGCAACCAACCAAACTTTGCTGACAAAATCACAATTTATGTTGGTGTCACTGTTGCTACAGTACCTCCGAAAATCTATCAAAACCAGAAGAGAGCTAAAGATCTATAGGGCTAGCAATGGAGTTTAATCTGCAGAGACAGGACAGAGACCTGCTGAGATCTTCAAGCATAGACAAGAGAACTAAACACAAGGAGAGATTGAAAATTTTTGTGAGAGATAAAGAGAGAGCTGTGACATAAATGAAGATTAAGAAAATAGCTAGAGATGATGGAATAGAAGCAGAGAATCAGTAACAAGGCTCTGATACCATATAGATTTTAAGAGAATTATGCGGACTAAATAGAGAATTAGAGAAGAGATTTAATAAGAAAACAAGAAGATAAGAGGCAGCTCTCTCTCAGCCATAAGAGGCATAAATATTAGGTTAAGTTACAAGAAAAGGGGGTTTCCTCCTTTTATAGTAGAAGGAGAAAGCCCTAAATGAAAAAGATCCACGGGATGAATAGTAACCACGGGTCTCAGGATGAATAGTACCCGAGATGAATAGTATCCGACATTCTGTACGGAATGTTTTTCTCAATACTCTGGAGATGAATAGTAATCTCGAGTCTCGGGATGAATAGTACCCGGCCTTATGCACAGAATGCCTTTTCTCAATAAAAATGGCCAAATTCATGTCAATGAAACCATTGATTCTTCATATTCACATCAATAGGTGTTGTTTAAACCTCCATATGTGTATTCTCGCTACAACTCTCCATATTTTCCATTAGGAACTCTTATGAGATTCTAAAAACTAACAAAACTATAAGATAACCTATAATGCTTGTTTCTTCCTTTAAATTGCTTGTACACCTTGGTAGCATGCTTAATCATATCAGACAGAGTGCTAAAAGGCTCAATCTAAGCCCTTGATGAAATTTCATCACTCAAACCCTCTACAAAGCCTACAATGGCTCTGTGTACTGGATGTTGAACATCTCAAAGCAGTTGTAAGAGATCCAACTCCTTTGGTTACAGTTCAACACTTCTATTCACTTTATTTGTATATTGAAGGTTCATAACTCTGTTTTTAGGTACATAAGCTGAAAATGGCCAAAACCATGTCAATGAAACCATTGATTCTTCATATTCATATCCATAGGTGTTGTTTAAGCCTCCATATATGTCTTCTTGCTAACACTCTCCATATTCACCAGTAGGAACTCCTATGTGATTATAACAACTAACAGAATTATAGGATAAGCTCTAATGCTTCTTTCTTACTGTAACTTGCTTCTACACCTTGGTAGCATGCTTAATCACATCATCGAGAGTGCTAAAAGGCTAAATCTAAGCCTTTGATGAAGTTTCATCACTCAAAACCCTCTACAAAGCCGACAATGGCTCTATGTACTGGATCTTGAACATCTCAAAGCAGTTGTAAGAGATCGAACTAATATGGTTACAGTTCAACACTTCTATTCACTCTTATTTGTATCTTGAAGGTTCATAACTCTGCTTTTAGGTATATCAGTTGAAAATGCCCAAATCCATGTCAATGAAACCATTGATTCTTCATATTCACATCAATAGGTGTTGTTTAAGCCTCCATATGTGTCTTCTTGCTAACACTCTCCATATTCACCAGTAGGAACTCCTCTGAGATTCTAATAACTAACAGAACTATGGGATAAGGTATAATGCTTGTTTCTTACTTTAACTTGCTTCTACACCTTGGTAGCCTGCTTAATCTAATCATCAAGAGTGCTAAAAGGCTAAATCTAAGGCTTTGATAGAGTTTCATTACTCAAACCTTCTACAAAGCCTACAATGGCTCTATGTATTGGATGTTGAAAATCTCAAAGAAATTGTAAGAGATCCAACTCCTTTGGTTACAGTTCAACACTTCTATTCACTCTTATTTGTATCTTGAAGGTTCATAACTCGGTTTTTAGGTATATCAACTAAAACTGGCCAAATCCATGTCAATACAACCATTGATTCTTCATTTTCACATCAATAGGTGTTGTTTAAGCCTCCATATGTGTCTTCTTGGTACAACTCCCCATATTCACCCTTAGGAACTCTTATGAGATTCTAAGAACTAACAGCACTGTGGGATAAGCTATAATGCTTGTTTCTTACTTTAACTTGCTTCAATACCTTGGTAGCATGCTTAATCACGTCATCGAGAGTGCTAAAAGGCTAAATCTAAGCCTTTGATGAAGTATCATCACTCAAACCCTCTACAAAGCCGACAATGGCTCTATGTACTGGATCTTGAACATCTTAAAGCAGTTGTAAGAGATCGAACTAATATGGTTACAGTTCAACACTTCTATTCACTCTTATTTGTATCTTGAAGGTTCATAACTCTGCTTTTAGGTATACCAGTTGAAAATGGCCAAATCCATGTCAATGAACCCATTGATTCTTCATATTCACATCAATAAGTGTTGTTTCAACCTCCATAATAGTATTCTTGCTACAACTCTCCATATTTACAATTAGGAACTCTGATGAGATCCTAAGAACTAACAAAACTATGAGTTAAGCTTTAATTCTTGTTTACTACTTTAAATTGCTTGTACACCTTGGTAGCATGTTTAATCACATTATCCAGAGTGGTAAACGACTGAATCTAAGCCATTGATGAAGTTTCATCACTCAAACCCTCTACAAACCCGACAATAGCTCTGTGTACTGGATGTTGAACATCTCAAAGCAATTGTAATAGATCGAACTAATATGGTTACAGTTCAACACTTCTATTCACTCTTATTTGTATCTTGAAGGTTCATAACTCAGCTTTTACGTATACCAGTTACAAATGGCCAAATACATGTCAATAAAACCATTGATTCTTCATATTCACATCAATAAGTGTTATTTCAGCCTCCATATGTGCCTTCTTGCTACAACTCTCCATATCCACCATTAGAAACTCTTTTGAGATTCTATGAACTAACAAAACTATGAGATAAGCTATAATGCTTGTTTCTTACTTTAACTTGCTTGTACACCTTAGTAGCATGCATAATCATATCATCTAGAGTGCTAAAAGGCTGAATCTAAGCCCTTGATGAAGTTTCATCACTCAAACCTTTTACGAAGCCAACAATGGCTCTGTGTACTAGATCTTGAACATCTCATAGCAGTTGTCAGAGATCCAACTCTTTTGGTTAAAGTTCAACACTTCTATTTACTCTTATTTGTATATTGAAGGTTTCATAACTCTGTTTTTAAGTATATAAGCTGAAAATGGCCAAATTCATGTCAATGAAACCATTGATTCTTCGTATTTATATCCATAGGTGTTGTTTAAGCCTCCAAATGTGTCTTCTTGCTAACACTCTCAATATTCACCAGTAGGAACTCCTATGAGATTATAACAACTAACAGAACTATGGAATAAGCTATAATGCTTGTTTCTTACTTTAACTTGCTTCTACACCTTGGTAGCATGCTTAATTAAATCATCAAGAGTGCTAAAAGGCTGAATCTAAGCCTTTGATAGAGTTTCATCACTTAAACCCTCTAAAAAGCCTACAATGGCTCTGTGTACTGGATCTTGAACATCTCAAAGCAGTTATAAGAGATCCACTTCATTTGGTTACAGTTCAACAATTCTATTTACTCTTATTTATATCTTGAAGGCTAATAACTCTATTTTTAGGTATGTCAGATGAAAATAGCCAAATCTATGTCAATGAAACCATTGATTCTGTATATTCACATTAATAGGTGTTGTTTAAGCCTCCATATATGTCTTCTTGCTACAACTCTCTATATTCACCATTAGGAACTCTTATGAGATTCTAAAAACTAACAGAACTGTGGGATAAGCTATAATGCTTGTTTCTTACATTAAAATGCTTGTACACCTTGGTAGCATGCTTAATCACATCATCTAGAGTGCAAAAAGGCTGAATCTAAGCCCTTGATATATCATCACTCAAACCCTCTACAAAACCTACAATGACTCTGTTTACTGGGTGTTGAACATCTCAATGCAGTTGTAAGAGATCCAACTCTTTTGGTACAGTTCAACACTTTTATTCACTCTTATTTGTATCTTGAAGGTTCATAACACTGCTTTTAGGTATACCAGTTAAAAATGGCTAAATTCATGTTAATGAAACCATTGATTCTTCATATTCACATCAATAGGTGTTGTTTAAGCCTCCATAATAGTATTCTTGCTACAACTCTCCATATTTACCATTAGGAACTTTTATGAGATCCTAAGAACTAACAAAACTATGAGATAAGCTTTAATTCTTGTTAACTACTTTAAAATGCTTGTACACCTTGGTAGCATGCTTAATCATATCATCCAGAGTGCTAAAAGGCTGAATCTAAGCCCTTGATGAAGTATCATCACTCAAACCCTCTACAAATCCTACAATGACTCTGTTTACTGGATGTTGAACATCTCAATGCACTTGTAAGAGATCCAACTCTTTTGGTACAGTTCAACACTTTTATTCACTCTTATTTGTATCTTGAAGGTTCGTAACTCTGCTTTTAGGTATACCAGTTGAAAATGGCCAAATCCATGTCAATGAAACCATTGTTTCTTCATATTCACATCAATAGGTGTTGTTTAAGCCTCCATATGTGTATTCTTGCTACAACTCTCCATATTTACTATGAGGAACTCTTATGAGATTCTAAGAACTAACAAAACTATGAGATAAGCTATTATGCTTTTTTCTTACTTTAAATTGCTTGTACACCTTGGTAGCATGCTTGATCACATCATCCAGAGTGCTAAAAGGCTGAATCTAAGCCCTTGATGAAGTTTCATCACTCAAACCCTCTACAAAGCCTACAATGGCTCTATGTATTGGATGTTGAACATCTCAAAGCAGTTGTAAGAGATCCAACTCCTTTGGTTACAGTTCAACACTTCTATTCACTCTTATTTGTATATTGAAGGTTCATAACTCTCTTTTTAGGTACATAAGCTGAAAATGGCCAAATCCATGTAAATGAAACCATTGATTCTTCATATTCATATCCATAGGTGTTGTTTAAGCCTCCATATGTGTCTTCTTGCTAACACTCTCCATATTCACCAGTAGGAACTCTTATGAGATTCTAACAACTAATAGAACTATAGGATAAGCTATAATGCTTGTTTCTTTCTTTAACTTGCTTCTACACCTTGGTAGCATGCTTTATCTAATCATTAAGAGTGCTAAAAGGCTGAATCTAAGCCTTTGATAGAGTTTCATCACTTAAACCCTCTACAAAGCCTACAATGGCTCTGTGTATTGGATGTTGAAAATCTCAAAGAAGTTGTAAGTGATCATACTCCTTTGGTTACAATTCAACACTTCTATTCACTCTTATTTGTATCTTGAAAGTTCATAACTCTGTTTTTAGGTATATCAACTAAAATTGGCCAAATCCATGTCAATGCAACCATTGATTCTTCATTTTCACATCAATAGGTGTTGTTTAAGCCTCCATATGTGTCTTCTTGCTACAACTCCCCATATTCACCATTAGGAACTTTTATGAGATTCTAAGAACTAACAAAACTATGGGATAAGCTATAATGCTTGTTTCTTACTTTAACTTG
The DNA here is from genome assembly GCA_028015245.1 of Cardamine occulta. Taxonomy (NCBI): domain Eukaryota; kingdom Viridiplantae; phylum Streptophyta; class Magnoliopsida; order Brassicales; family Brassicaceae; genus Cardamine; species Cardamine occulta. The sequence continues at coordinate 1,159,451 of CM051387.1, read as the reverse complement.
CTTCAACACCTTGGTAGCCTGCTTAATCACATCATCGAGAGTGCTAAAAGGCTAAATCTAAGCCTTTGATGAAGTTTCATCACTCAAAACCCTCTACAAAGCCGACAATGGCTCTATGTACTGGATCTTGAACATCTCAAAGCAGTTGTAAGAGATCGAACTAATATGGTTACAGTTCAACACTTTTATTCACTCTTATTTGTATCTTGAAGGTTTCATAACTCTGCTTTTAGGTATACCAGTTGAAAATAGCCAAATCCATGTCAATAAAACTATTGATTCTTCATATTCACATCAATAGGTGTTGTTTAAGCCTCCATAATAGTATTCTTGCTACAACTCTCCATATTTACCATTGGAAACTTTTATGAGATCCTAAGAACTAACAAAACTATGAGATAAGCTTTAATTCTTGTTTACTACTTTAAATTGCTTGTACACCTTGGTAGCATGCTTAATCACATCATCCAGAGTGCTAAAAGGCTGAATCTAAGCCCTTGATGAAGTTTCATCACTCAAACCTTCTACAAAGCCTACAATGACTGTGTATTGGATGTTGAACATCTCAATGCAGTTGTAAGAGATCCAACTCTTTTGGTACAGTTCAACACTCCTATTCACTCTTATTTGTATCTTGAAGGTTCATAACTCTGCTTTTAGGTATACCATTTAAAAATGGCCAAATCTATGTCAATGAAACCATTGTTTCTTCATATTCACATCAATAGGTGTTGTTTAAGCCTCCATATGTGTATTCTTGCTACAACTCTCCATATTTACTATCAGGAACTCTTATGAGATTCTAAGAACTAACAAAACTATGAGATAAGCTATAATGCTTTTTTCTTACTGAACCCTTGATGAAGTTTCATCACTCAAACCCTCTACAAAGCCTACAATGGCTCTATGTATTGGATGTTGAACATCTCAAAGCAGTTGTAAGAGATCCAACTCCTTTGGTTACAGTTCAACACTTCTATTCACTCTTATTTGTATATTTAAGGTTCATAACTCTCTTTTTAGGTACATCAACTAAAATTAGCCAAATCCATGTCAATGCAACCATTGACTCTTCATTTTCACATCAATAGGTGTTGTTTAAGCCTCCATATGTCTATTCTTGCTACAACTCTCCATATTTACCAATAGGAACTCTTATGAGATTCTAAGAACTAACAAAACTATGAGATAAGCTATAATGCTTGTTTCTTACTTTAAATTGCTTGTACACCTTGGTAGCATTTTAATAATATCATCTAGAGTGCTAAAAGGCTGAATCTAAGCCCTTGATGAAGTTTCATCACTTAAACCCTCTACAAAGCCTACAATGGCTGTGTGTACTGGATGTTGAACATCTCAAAGCAGTTGTAAGAGATCCAACTCCTTTGGTTACAGTTCAACACTTCTATTCACTCTTATTTGTATCTTGAAGGTTCATAACTCTGCTTTTAGGTATACCAGTTGAAAATGGCCAAATCAATGTCAATGAAACCATTGTTTCTTCATATTCACATCAATAGGTGTTGTTTAACCCTCCACAATAGTATTCTTGCTACCACTCTCCATAGTTACCATTAGGAACTCTTATGAGATCCTAAGAACTAACAAAACTATGAGATAAGCTTTAATTCTTGTTTACTACTTTAAATTGCTTGTAAACTTCGTAGCATGCTTAATCACATCATCTAGGGTGCTAAAAGGTTGTATCTAAGCCCTTGATGAAGTATCATCACTCAAACCCTCTACAAAGCCTACAATGACTCTGTTTACTAGATGTTGAACATCTCAAAGCAATTGTAAGAGATCCAACTCTTTTGGTACAGTTCAACACTTTTATTCACTCTTATTTGTATCTTGAAGGTACATAACTTTGCTTTTAGGTACACAGTTGAAAATGGCCAAATCCATGTCAATGAAACCATTGATTCTTCATATTCACATCAATAGGTGGTGTTTAAGCCTCCATAATAGTATTCTTGCTTCAACTCTCCATATTTACCATTAGGAACTCTTATGAGATCCTAAGAACTAACAAAACTATGAGATAAGCTTTAATTCTTGTTTACTACATTAAAATGCTTGTACACGTTGGTAGCATGCTTAATAACATCATCTAGAGTGCTAAAAGGCTGAATCTGAGCCCTTGATGAAGTATCATCACTCAAACCCTCTACAAAGCCTACAATGACTCTGTTTACTAGATGTTGAACATCTCAAAGCAGTTGTAAGAGATCCAACTCTTTTGGTACAGTTCAACACTTCTATTCACTCTTATTTGTATCTTGAAGGTTCATAACTCTGCTTTTAGGTACATAAGCTGAAAATGGCCAAATCCATGTAAATGAAACCATTGATTCTTCATATTCACATCAATAGGTGTTGTTTAACCCTCCACAATAGTATTCTTGCTACCACTCTCCATAGTTACCATTAGGAACTCTTATGAGATCCTAAGAACTAACAAAACTATTAGATAAGCTTTAATTCTTGTTTACTACTTTAAATTGCTTGTACACTTCGTAGCATGCTTAATCACATCATCTCGGGTGCTAAAAGGCTGAATCTAAGCCCTTGATGAAGTATCATCACTCAAACCCTCTACAAAGCCTACAATGACTCTGTTTACTGGATGTTGAACATCTCAAAGCAGTTGTAAGAGATCCAACTCTTTTGGTACAGTTCAACACTTCTATTCACTCTTATTTGTATCTTGAAGGTACATAACTTTGCTTTTAGGTATACCAGTAGAAAATGGCCAAATCCATGTCAATGAAACCATTGATTCTTCATATTCACATCAATAGGTGGTGTTTAAGCCTCCATAATAGTATTCTTGCTACAACTCTCCATATTTACCATTAGGAACTCTTATGAGATCCTAAGAACTAACAAAACTATGAGATAAGCTTTAATTCTTGTTTACTACATTAAAATGTTTGTCACCGTTGGTAGCATGCTTAATAACATCATCTAGAGTGCTAAAAGGCTGAATCTGAGCCCTTGATGAAGTATCATCACTCAAACCCTCTACAAAGCCTACAATGACTCTGTTTACTAGATGTTGAATATCTCAAAGCAGTTGTAAGAGATCCAACTCTTTTGGTACAGTTCAACACTTCTATTCACTCTTATTTGTATCTTGAAGGTTCATAACTCTGCTTTTAGGTACATAAGCTGAAAATGGCCAAATCCATGTAAATGAAACCATTGATTCTTCATATTCACATCAATAGGTGTTGTTTAACCCTCTGTTAGAATTCAGAGTTTAAGTTTGTTAGAAACTAGAATGAGAGTAGCTGAATGAATAATAAGAAGATTGAGAATAGAGAGATTTTATTATCTCTTATGAGATTTTATTATCTCAGTAGTTGTAAAGTGTTACAATGGATTACATATTTATAGAACTCTTAAACGCAAAAATAACTAGGTGTATCTTGTAGTTCAGAGTGTAATCTATCCGTTGGGAATAGTAATAGAGCCGTTGGAGTTCAAAATAGAGCTGTTGGAGACGAAAACAATTTGGGCGTCAGTTCTGGGCTTCTCTATTTAGGCCTTTCTTCTTTTATTCCTTGTTGGGTATTTGTTGCTTGATTAATACTCCCCCTCAAACTTAGCGGAATGAGTGTGGAGACTAAGTTTGATTTTCCGAAAACAAATCCTCACAACTACCTCATTAAAAACCTCACAAGTACAAACCCAGTGGGAAAAACTCCTTGTGAGGAAAAGAGTGTAGTGTCTCTGGAAATGGAGAGGCATGATCAAGGATGAGTGAGATCTATTAGTCCAAGCTTGCTCTGAATGTGGTTGCAAATCTTGAGACTTGTAGATTTGGTGAATATGTCGGCAAGTGATCGTTGCTTCTTGTATAGCATGGGAGGATTACTCCTTCAATGATCTTCTCTCTAACTTTGTGACAATCCACTTCTATGTGCTTGGTTCGTTCATGGAAGACTGAGTTTGTAGCAATGTGAATTGCTGCTTGATTGTCACAATGCATGGTAATGGGACTTGTGCTCTCAATTCCCAGATCCTTTAGAAGCGCCTTTAGCCATACTAGCTCATTTGTGAGCTTCTTCATTGCTCTATACTCACTTTACTCGGAGCATGAGGCGACCTTTTGCTTCTTAGATTTCCGAGGTTACTAAGTTCCCTCCAATAAATGTGCAATAGCCAGTTGTGGATTTTCTATCCATCGTATCTCCAGCAATAATCCATCACAATAGCCCACAACTTGGTACTATTATTCTTTCCCATCCAAACACCTGGCCCTGGTGATCCTTTGAGGTATCTCGGAATTCTTTCCACCATGTGCCAGTGGGGCACCAAGGTCTCTTTCATGTGTGGGCTCACCGGATTCACAGCAAGGGATGGGTCAGGCGTTGGTATGGTTAAGTAAATTAACTTACCTACAAGCCGCGGTATTGAGCTGGATCTTCAAATGGTTTGTCAAGTGGATCTTGTCCTTTCTCCCCCTTTCTCCTGACCTTGTAGCCATCTTCCAGAGGTGTCTTGGCGGTTTAGAACCTAATTTTCCTGTCTCTGTAAGCAAATCGAGTGAATATTTTCTTTGGGATAGAAACAAGCCTTCGGAGGCGGCATATCTCTATACCTAGAAAATATTTAAGTTCACCTAGATCTTTTATATCAAATACAGATTTAAGAAAAAGTTTGGTTTCTTGAATACACTTGATCATTGCGGAAATGATCAAGTCATCTATATATACCAAGACTACAATGATTCCTTGAGCACTTTGAGAAGTAAACAAGGTGTGATCAGCCTCCGATCTTTTAAATCCTTTGGCTGTTAGTGTAAAGCTTAGCTTGTGGTACCAGGCTCTTGGGGATTGCTTAGGCCGTAAATGGCTTTTCTAAGTTTGAAAACTTTGCCATGAGGAATTGAACTTTCAAGACCTGGTGGAGGCTTCATGTACACTTCTTCTTCAAGCTCTCCTTGGAGGAATGCGTTTTTGACATCCATTTGCCATACTTCCCAAGATAGATTGGTTGCCAATGATAAAATCACTTTCGAGCTGTATGGAGCTTAGCCCTTGGTGCAAAGGTGTCCAGTATAGTCTTCTCCATAAGTTTGAGTAAATCCCTTGCAACCATTCGAGCTTTATACCTTTCGATTTCTCCATTGCTGTGATACTTGATGGTGAATACCCATTTAGATGTCACACTCTTTTTTCGAAGGTAGATCACTTACATCCCAAGTGTGATTTCTAACCATTGCTTCTATCTCAGCATCTATAGCATCCATCCAGACCTTGATTTCTTTTGCTTCTTCATAGGTCTTTGGAATGTAATGCTGCTCTATCTTTCCAAGGAATGCTTGATGATCTGATGGCAAGAGGGCAAGAGAACACTGAGCTTGGATAGGGTGAGCCACAACTTGATGGTTATAATAGACCCTAGTTTGTTTCCAATGGTCTGGACCAAATCTTTGGCGTGTGCTTCTTCGCAAGGTTGGTGCTGGTGCCTCTTCTTCCTCATGATATTCATTTTGCTGAATATCGACACAGTGGAGTTTCTTGATTAACTCCCCCTTGTTCATTTACTCCTTCGTCATTCTCTTGCTCATTTTGAACATTTACCCCTTCTTCTTGAATTTGATCTTCTTGATTATTTGCAGGGGCTGTTTGATCTTCATTCATTTGAGGAAGACCCATGTGACTTAAAATGTGTTGAAGAGAGGCTGCTCGATCTGTTGTAGAGTCAGCCAAGTCTTTCACACTTTCCCCAGCCCGACTTCTCAAAATAACTTTTGATCTTAGGAATTTTACATCTCTAGACGTCATGATGCGTTTGGTGCTTGGATCATAGCATCTGTACCCTTTTTGAGTAGTGGAGTATCCAATGAACACGCTTCTAGTGCTTTTAGCATCTAACTTATTCCTTTGATCCCTTGGCACTAGGACAAAACAAACACTACCAAACACACGTAAGTGATTAATATTTGGTTTGGTTTTGTTTAATACCTCAAATGGTGATAAGTCATCTAAGACTTTTGTTGGAATTCTATTAATGAGGTAGCATGCGGTCATGACAGCATCTCCCCAAAATCTCCTTGGCATGTTTTTGTGGAACATCATTGATCTTGCTACTTCCATCAGATGCCTATTCTTCCTTTCGGCCACTCCATTTTGTTGTGGAGTATAAGGACAGCTCGTTTGGTGAAGGATGCCATGATTTGCCAAATGAGCCTTGAAAGTGGCTTGTGTATTCCCTCCATTATCCGATCTTAGCACCTTAATTTTAGCATTGAAATGATTAGTCACATATGTTTGAAAGTTGACAAATGCCTCAAATACTCTATCTTTAGAAGGTAACAATGTGACCCATGTATATTTTGATTTTTCATCTATGAATGTCACAAAAGTATTTTAGGTTATCTCTAGATAGGCAAGGTGAGGTCCAAACATCAGAGTGAACTAAATCAAAATAATTCTCATATATTGATAAGGAGTTTTGGAAAACACTTCTGCAATGTTTTCCCATAATACAAGACTCACACTTAGAATTATCAAATACTACATTGGGCATAATTAATTTTAAAGCTCTAGAATGAGGATGGCCTAATCTAGCATGCCATAAATCATTTGAACTACTAGCTACATGACAGGAATTAATAAACGGCAAACTAGCAGAGTTGGAGCATCTAGAATGGTTCTTGAGATCTTCTAGAGTATACAACTCTCCCTTAGTGTTCCCTTCCTAAAACTTCACCAGTTTTAATATCCCCGAAAATGAAAGTTGTTAGGTCCAAATATAGCATAAGCATTGAGATCGGTGGTAGCTCTTTTTTGAGACCAAATTATTGCTAAATGTAGGCATGTAAAAAGCACTAGATTCATTTCCAAACAGGTTTAAATTTCCCTACGCCTTTAATTGGCACTCTAACTCCATTAGCAACTTCAACATGACCAGAGGTGTTTTGAGTATTATTTAGTAGATCAGAATCTTTAATCATATGGTGAGAAGCTGCTGAATCTACTGAAAGTGTCTTTGAAGGGTTAGAGGCTAGAAAGGTGATACCAGGACTCCTTCCTAATTTGCGTGGACTTGATCATTGCCTCTAAGTCTGCTCTCTTTCATGGTGATCATGCCGTTGTTCTCTGAAGTAGAGGCTTGATTAGAATGGCTGTTTGGAGCACTTGGGTTCATACCGAGTGCTGTAGTTGGTTGAGTGGCTGGAGCATAATTTGAAGCGTTTGCTTCATTTGCTTGTTGCCTTGCTCTGAAGTTGGCTCTGAGATGAGGATGAAGGATAAAGCACTCCTCCTTGGTGTGTCCTCTCCCTTGGTTGAATTTGCCAATGTTCTTGCAATGTTCACATTGCTTTGTTGTTCCTTTCTTGTTGGAACTGAATGGAGGTTTGTAAAACCCTTTGTTTGCCGTTGGCAACTATCCTTTTGCTGAAGAGATCTAAGGAGCCTTGCTCCTTTTGGATTTGAGAGCAGACATTCTCAAGGCTTGGTAGCTTCTCCTCCCTTAAAATGTACTTTATAAGGTCATTAAATTTCGGATGGAGAGATTGGAGAAGTCCAAATACTCGATCTTGCTCTTTTCTTTCCTCTATAATTTTGAGGTCTTTTGTGCTTGGCCTCAGCATATCCAGTTCAGCAAGTAATGATCTATATTTACCAAAGTGTTTGGTAAAATCTTGATCTTCTTGAGTGAGGTTGCTGAGATCTTTCTTCACTTCGAATACTCTTGAAAGATTGGTGATGTCTCCATACACCTTCTTTAGAGTTTTCCAAAGTTCTTGAGCTGTCTCACAATATGAGTAAGATTCAAATATTGAATCACTCAAGGAGCTGTGGATTATGCTGAGCACCATTTGATCTTTTTGCAGCCACTTTTCCCGAGCTTCTTCATCTCCTTCTTGAAGCTCTTTTCCTTTTGCTGGTTCAACCTGATTCCACAAGCCGCGTCCGTACAAGTTGGATTTTGTCGATCGTGACCATAGGAGATAGTTCTCTCCTCTTAGGGTGACTCTAATTGCGGTTGGTTTTGTCTCCTCCATGATAAAAAAAATGATTAACCGTTTGATACTACACTGCCTCAACTTCACTAACTCGTCTAGGATGAATTAATTTCAATCTCAGAGTTAGGAAAATGTTCTTTGAGAAATCACCAGAAATAAACCACTCTAACTTCACACAGCTCGTCTAGGATGAATATATATCAATCTCAGAGCTTTTGGAGGAAGTTAAAAGGATGTATTTCCAGGAAAACCAAAGAAATTTTTGGAGAAGACAGTGAACAGTACCAAAAGCAGGCGAAATTTGAATTTTAGAAAAAATTCTTTTCGATTTGGAGCTCTCAGTAGAGCTTGTGAATGCTCTTGAAGCTTTGAATATGAAGGAGGAGATGACGTAAATGCAAAGGAGACAAAGAGGAGGGCTGAATCTTGAAGAACTAGTTTCGAAATTTTACGGCAGTAACAATGTCGGTTTGAAAAAAAAGAAACAGATGAAGAGAATGAGGAAATCAAAAACTTGATCTTGTTTATGGATCAATGCTCTGATACCATGTTAGAATTCAGAGTTTAAGTTTGTTAGAAACTAGAATGAGAGTAGCTGAATGAATAATAAGAAGATTGAGAATAGAGAGATTTTATTATCTCTTATGAGATTTTATTATCTCAGTAGTTGTAAAGTGTTACAATGGATTACATATTTATAGAACTCTTAAACGCAAAAATAACTAGGTGTATCTTGTAGTTCAGAGTGTAATCTATCCGTTGGGAATAGTAATAGAGCCGTTGGAGTTCAAAATAGAGCTGTTGGAGACGAAAACAATTTGGGCGTCAGTTCTGGGCTTCTCTATTTAGGCCTTTCTTCTTTTATTCCTTGTTGGGTATTTGTTGCTTGATTAATACCCTCCACAATAGTATTCTTGCTACCACTCTCCATAGTTACCATTAGGAACTCTTATGAGATCCTAAGAACTAACAAAACTATTAGATAAGCTTTAATTCTTGTTTACTACTTTAAATTGCTTGTACACTTCGTAGCATGCTTAATCACATCATCTCGGGTGCTAAAAGGCTGAATCTAAGCCCTTGATGAAGTATCATCACTCAAACCCTCTACAAAGCCTACAATGACTCTGTTTACTGGATGTTGAACATCTCAAAGCAGTTGTAAGAGATCCAACTCTTTTGGTACAGTTCAACACTTCTATTCACTCTTATTTGTATCTTGAAGGTACATAACTTTGCTTTTAGGTATACCAGTTGAAAATGGCCAAATCCATGTCAATGAAACCATTGATTCTTCATATTCACATCAATAGGTGGTGTTTAAGCCTCCATAATAGTATTCTTGCTACAACTCTCCATATTTACCATTAGGAACTCTTATGAGATCCTAAGAACTAACAAAACTATGAGATAAGCTTTAATTCTTGTTTACTACATTAAAATGTTTGTACACGTTGGTAGCATGCTTAATAACATCATCTAGAGTGCTAAAAGGCTGAATCTGAGCCCTTGATGAAGTATCATCACTCAAACCCTCTACAAAGCCTACAATGACTCTATTTACTAGATGTTGAATATCTCAAAGCAGTTGTAAGAGATCCAACTCTTTTGGTACAGTTCAACACTTCTATTCACTCTATTTGTATCTTGAAGGTTCATAACTTTGCTTTTAGGTACATAAGCTGAAAATGGCCAAATCCATGTAAATGAAACCATTGATTCTTCATATTCATATCCATAGGTGTTGTTTAAGGCTCCATATGTGTCTTCTTGGTAACACTCTCCATATTCACCAGTAGGAACTCCTATGAGATTCCAACAACTAACAAAACTATGGAATAAGCTATAATGCTTGTTTCTTACTCTAACTTGCTTTTACACCTTGGTAGCATGCTTAATCTAGTCATCAAGAGTGCTAAAAGGCTGAATCTAAGCCTTTGATAGAGTTTCATCACTTAAACCCTCTACAAAGCCTACAATGGCTCTGTGTATTGGATGTTGAAAATCTCAATGTAGTTGTAAGAGATCATCCTCCTTTGGTTACAGTTCAACTCTTTTATTCACTCTTATTTGTATCTTGAAGGTTCATAACTCTGTTTTTAGGTATATCAACTAAAACTGGCCAAATCCATGTCAATGCAACCATTGATTCTTCATTTTCACATCAATAGGTGTTGTTTAAGCCTCAATATGTGTCTTCTTGCTACAACTCCCCATATTCACCATTAGAAACTTTTATGAGATTCTAAGAACTAATAGAACTATAGGATAAGCTATAATGCTTGTTTCTTACTTTAACTTGCTTCAACACCTTGGTAGCATGCTTAATCACATCATCGAGAGTGCTAAAAGGCTAAATCTAAGCCTTTGATGAAGTTTCATCACTCAAACCCTCTACAAAGCCGACAATGGCTCTATGTACTGGACCTTGAACATCTCAAAGTAGTTGTAAGAGATCGAACTAATATGGTTACAGTTCAACACTTATATTCACTCTTATTTGTATCTTGAAGGTTCATAACTCTGCTTTTAAGTATACCAGTTGAAAATGGCCAAATCCATGTCAATTAAACCATTGATTCTTCATATTCACATCAATAGGTGTTGTTTAAGCCTCCATAATAGTATTCTTGCTATAACTCTACATATTCACCATTAGGAACTCTTATGAGATTCTAACAACTAACAGAACTATGGGATAAGCTATAATCCTTGTTTCTTACTTTAACTTGCTTCTACACCTTGGTAGCATGCTTAATTAAATCATCAAGAGTGCTAAAAGGCTGAATCTAAGCCTTTGATAGAGTTTCATCACTTAAACCCTCTAAAAAGCCTACAATGGCTCTGTGTACTGGATCTTGAACATCTCAAAGCAGTTATAAGAGATCCACTTCATTTGGTTACAGTTCAACAATTCTATTTACTCTTATTTATATCTTGAAGGCTAATAACTCTATTTTTAGGTGTATCAGATGAAAATAGCCAAATCTATGTCAATGAAACCATTGATTCTTCATATTCACATTAATAGGTGTTGTTTAAGCCTCCATATGTGTCTTCTTGCTACAACTCTCTATATTCACCATTAGGAACTCTTATGAGATTCTAAAAACTAACAGAACTGTGGGATAAGCTATAATGCTTGTTTCTTACATTAAAATGCTTGTACACCTTGGTAGCATGCTTAATCACATCATCCAGAGTGCTAAAAGGCTGAATCTAAGCCCTTGATGAAGTATCATCACTCAAACCCTCTACAAATCCTACAATGACTCTGTTTACTGGATGTTGAACATCTCAATGCACTTGTAAGAGATCCAACTCTTTTGGTACAGTTCAACACTTTTATTCACTCTTATTTGTATCTTGAAGGTTCATAACTCTGCTTTTAGGTATACCAGTTGAAAATGGCCAAATCCATGTCAATGAAACCATTGTTTCTTCATATTCACATCAATAGGTGTTGTTTAAGCCTCCATATGTGTATTCTTGCTACAACTCTCCATATTTACTATGAGGAACTCTTATGAGATTCTAAGAACTAACAAAACTATGAGATAAGCTATAATCCTTGTTTCTTAATTTAACTTGCTTCTACACCTTGGTAGCATGCTTAATCTAATCATCAAGAGTGATAAAAGGCTGAATCTAAGCCTTTGATAGAGTTTCATCACTTAAACCCTCTACAAAGCCTACAATGGCTCTGTGTATTGGATGTTGAAAATCTCAAAGCAGTTGTAAGAGATCGAACTCTTTTGGTTACAGTTCAACTCTTCTATTTACTCTTATTTGTATCTTGAAGGTTCATAACTCTCCTTTTAGGTATATCAACTAAAACTGGCCAAATCCATGTTAATGCAACCATTGATTCTTCATTTTCACATCAATAGGTGTTGTTTAAGCCTCCATATGTGTCTTCTTGTTACAACTCCCCATATTCACCATTAGGAACTTTTATGAGATTCTAAGAACTAACAGAATTATAGGATAAGATATAATGCTTGTTTCTTACTTTAACTTGTTTCAACACCTTGGTAGCATGCTTAATCACATCATCGAGAGTGCTAAAAGGCTAAATCTAAGCCTTTGATGAAGTTTCATCACTCAAAACCCTCTACAAAGCCGACAATGACTCTATGTACTGGATCTTGAACATCTCAAAGCAGTTGTAAGAGATCCAACTCTTTTGGTACAGTTCAACACTTTTATTCACTCTTATATGTATCTTGAAGGTTCATAACTCTGCTTTTAGGTATACCAGTTGAAAATGGCCAAATCCATGTCAATGAAACCATTGTTTCTTCATATTCACATCAATAGGTGTTGTTTAAGCCTCCATATGTGTATTCTTGCTACAACTCTCCATATTTACTATGAGAAACTCTTATGAGATTCTAAGAACTAACAAAACTATTAGATAAGCTATCATGCTTTTTTCTTACTTTAAATTGCTTGTACACCTTGGTAGCATGCTTGATCACATCATCCATATAGATTTTAAGAGATTTATGCGGATTAAATAGAGAATTAGAGAAAAGATTCAATGAGAAAACAAGAAAATAAGAGGCAGCTCTCCCTCAGCCATAAGAGGCACAAAAATTAGGTTAAATTACATGAAAAGGGGGTTTCCTCCTTTTATAGTAGAAGGAAGAAGCCCTAAATGAAAAAGTCCCACGGGATGAATAGTAATCACGGGTCTCGGGATTAATAGTACCCGAGATGAATAGTATCCGAAATTCTGTACGGAATATCTTTTTCAATACTCTGGGGATGAATAGTAATCTCGGGTCTCAGGATGAATAGTACCCGGCGATCTTCACGGAATGCCTTTTCTCAATACTCCCCCTCAAGCTTAGCCGTCGGTGAACAAAGACTAAGTTTGGACCTACATAGGCGTTACCTCGGTAAAAACCTCATCATAGAATAAATTACTTGGGAAAAAATCTATGATGAGGAAAAGAGCATAACGTCTATGAGTAGGGGATATGATCAAGGGTGAGTTGGATCCACAAGCCCTAGTTTGCGGTAGATGTGTTTGCAAAACTTAAGACTCGCAACTTTGGTGAAGATGTCTGCTAGTTGATCTTCACTTCTTGTAAAGCATGGTAGTGTGACTCCTTCTTTGATCTTCTCTCGAACTTTGTGGCAGTCAACTTCTATGTGCTTGGTCCTCTCGTGAAACACAGAGTTGCTGGCAATGTGTATAGCAACTTGATTGTCATAATGCATGGTGATGGGTCTTGTGGTTTCAATGCCTAGATCTCTGAGTAGTGCCTTAAGCCAAATGAGTTCTTCCGTGAGCTTCCTCATTGCTCTATACTCGGATTCAGCACTTGAACATGACACTACCTTCTGCTTCTTAGACTTCCATGTCACCAAATTCCCTCCAATGAATGTGCAATATCCAGTGGTTGACTTCCTATCATTCGTGTCACCAGCGTAGATCGCATCACAATAACCAACAATCTCGGCATTCTCATTCTTTCCCATCCATATGCCTTGTCCTGGACTCCCTTTTAGATATCTCGAGTATCCTCTCCACCATGTTCCAATGGTGGACTGTGGGTTTTGCATGTATTGACTCACCGATTCACAGCAAAACATAAGTCGAGTCTTGTTAAAGTCGGATAGATAAGCTTACCCACTAGTCTTGATATTGAGAGGATCAGCAGATGGTTTGTCTAAGGGATCTTCTTCTGTGAGCTCTTTTCCCTTTTTCCCCCCCTTCCGCTTGACCTTGTAGCCATCTGCAAGAGGAGTTTTGGCTGGCTTTGCTCCTATTTTACCTGTCTCATTCAGCAAGTCAAGAGTATATTTCCTTTGTGATAAAAATAAGCCCTCCGAAGAGCGACATACTTCAATCCCTAGGAAATATTTTAGTTCTCCAAGATCTTTGATATCAAATACAGTTTTAAGATAGGTTTTAGTTTCGAGAATACCTTCCTTATCATTGCCGGAAATGATAAGGTCATCCACGTAGACCAATACTACAACGATTCCTCGTGGACTTTGGACTGTGAACAATGTGTGATCAGCTTCAGATCTCTTGAACCCTTTCTCTTCGAGAGTACAGCTCAGTTTGTGGTACCAAGCTCTTGGAGATTGCTTTAGTCCATAGATGGCTTTTCTAAGCCGCAGAACTTTTCCCAGAGCAATGGAGTCTTCAAGACCTGGTGGTGGAGTCATGTATACTTCTTCTTTAAGTTCTCCTTGCAAGAATGCATTCATCACATCCATTTGCCATAACTCCCAATCCAGATTTGTAGCCAATGAGAGAACAACTCTAACTGTATGCAGCTTGGCGACTGGAGCAAACGTTTCTGTGTAGTCATCTCTATAAGTCTGTGTGAATCCTCTTGCAACAAGTCTGGCTTTGTACCTCTCAACATCTCCATTGCTCAGATACTTGATAGTGAAAATCCACCTTGAACTAACAGCCTTTTTTCCCAAAGGTAGGTCTGCTTCATCCCATGTATGATTCCTTTTCATAGCCCCAACCTCATCATCCACAGCTCCGAGCCATTCGTTACTCCCTTTGGCTTCTTCATAACTCTGTGGAATCCATTGAGCATCAATTTTTCCAAGGAAGGCTTGATGAGCAGTTGGTAACAGGTCAAGCGAACACACAGCTTGTATAGGATGCGCCTGACTTGGTTGTTGAAATAGACTCTAGTGACCTTCCAATGTTCGGGTCCAAACCTCTGTCTAGTGCTTCTCCGAAGAGGAGGTGGTGGTGGAGGAGGAGTTTCTGCTTCATGTCTAACCTCATCATGGTGATCCTCTTGAACTACATCTTCAGTCATACCATCTTCATCTTGATCTTGGTCTTGTTCTATGTCAAGTGGGTTTGGTTCAGTGAGTGTGTTCAGTGGTATCAGTTTCTTCCATGGGGTTTGGAGCAGTATGTTTATTCCCAAGGTCAATATTGGGTTGATCTTCTGTAGTCTCCACTCCTTGTTGGTTGGTTTCAACATTATCAGATTGTTCTTTTCTCCGAGGAGGAGGATTCCCAAGATGACTAAGGAGATGTTGGAGACTAGCGGCTCTATCTGATGGTGATCTTGCCAAATCTTTCAAACTCCCCCAATCCTTCTTATCGTAATACCCTTGGTGCTCAATGAACTTGACATCTCTTGACACAATTGTTCTGTTCTTTGAGAAGTCATAGCACTTGTAGCCCTTTTGAGTAGTAGAGTAGCCTAGAAACATGCATTTTGTGCTCTTAGCTTCAAGCTTGTCCCTCAGTTCACCTGGTCTCAGTACAAAACAAATGCAACCAAACACTCGTAAGTGATCAATCGAAGGTTTGGTTCGGTTCAATACCTCAAATGGCGCTAAATCAGTTAGGATCCTTGTTGGTATCCTATTTATCAGGTAACAAGCCGCCATGACAGCATCACTCCAGAATCTCCTTGGGACATTGGTGTTAAACATCATGGATCTTGCAACTTCCATAAGATGTCTATTCTTCCTCTCAGCTACACCATTTTGTTGAGGTGTATATGGGCAGCTAGTTTGGTGTATGATCCCATGTCTTGCTAAGTGATCTTTGAACTTGTGACTAGTGTATTCTCCACCATTATCAGACCTGAATACCTTGATCTTGGCATTAAACTGGTTAGTAACATATGATTGAAAATTAACAAATGCATCATATACTCTATCCTTAGATGCAAGCAGTGTGACCCATGTATATTTTAATTTCTCATCAATAAATGTAACATAGTATTTATTATTATCTTTAGATAAACATGGGGCAGTCCACACATCTGAATGCACAAGATCAAAACATTTTTCATAGATAGTTGAAGACTTAGGAAAAACAGTTTTACAATGCTTTCCTAGAATACATGCTTCACAGTTCAGATGATTAAAGACAACATGGGGTAACATAATTTCTAAAGCCCTAGCATGAGGGTGACCAAGTCTATCATGCCACAGTTTATTTGGGCTAACAGCATAACAAGATTGACAAGAAAGAGAAGTAGATTGTGTTGTTGGAGAATCCTCAAAAACATATAAGTCACCGTTAGTGTTTCCTTCTCCCAAAACTTTTCCACTCTCAATATCCTGAAAATGAAAGCTATTAGGACCAAATATAGCATAGCAATTAAGATCATTTGTAGCTCTTTTTACTGAGACAAGATTAGAGGTGAACTCGGGCATAAAGAACGCTTTAGAGTTCTTATCACAAAGTTTTAAATCACCTACTCCTCTTATGGGGATCCTATCACCATTTGCAATTATCACATTTCCATTAATAGGTTTAACATTATTAATGAGGTTAGGGTTACTAATCATATGATGAGAAGCCCCAGAATCAATAATCAATGTATTATTTTGTGATTTAGGTAAAGAAGCAAAGTGAGTGATACCGGATTCTTTATTGGTAAGGGCAGCAATGGACTTGATAAGAGCTTCAAGGTCCGACTTCCTAACAACATCATTGGAGTAGGCAACCATAGCCAGTTCATCTCCTTGTCTAGATGGTCCAGCCTGAGCTTGCTCAGTTGAGGCTTCTTTAGAGTAGTTTGCTTGAACCTTGAACTTTACTGGCTTAAGATGTGGATGTAGTATCCAACATTTGTCCTTGATATGGCCTCTCTTCTTGCAGTGATCACACACAAGAATCTTCCTATCTTCAGACTTGAAAGTAACTTTGTGTGCCATGACCATTTCTCCTTTGCCACTGAAGAGACCTCTATGAGCCTTGTTCACGTTGGATTTGAGAGCACACCTCATCTAAGCTTGGTAACTTCTCAGCTCTAAGGATGTGCTTGATGAGATCATTGTAAGCCGGGTTTAATGTGAGAAGCAGACCAAAGACCCTATCTTGTTCACCCCTTTCCTTGAGAGTACTTGGATCCACCGAGAAAGGTCTTAGCATCTCGAGTTCAGCCCATAGTGATCTGAATTTTCCAATGTGTTTTGTGAAGTCAAGATCTTCTTGAATGAGATTGTTGATAGCTTTCTTGACTTCAAACACTCGGGAAAGATTGGAGACATTTCCATAGACATTTTTTAGTGTGTCCCATAGCTCCTTTGCCGTCTCACAATAAGAATAAGCTTCAAGTATTGCGGCTTCAAGTGAGTTTTGAAGTAGTCCAAGAACCCCCTGATCTTCTTGAAACCATTTTCCATCTAAAAAACTTTGATCTCCACGGATATCTTTTCCATCTTCATCCGTGATACCCTTGGTTTCAATGTGATTCCAAAGACCACGACCACACAGATTTGTCTTGGTGGTTCTAGCCCAGAGTAAGTAGTTCACACCTTTGAGAGTAACTGGTATAGGAACAGATTTTGAAGAATCCATGCTTCAGTGTTTCTTACAGCCAACACACCCACAAATTTCTAGATTGATCCTAACTTCCCAAACAACCAACAAGACTTTGAGTGTTTCTTACAGCCAACACACCCACAAATTTCCAGATTGATCCTAACTTCCCAAGCAACCAACCAGACTTTGCTGAGAAATCACAATTTATGTTGGTGTCACTGTTGCTACAGTACCTCCGAAAATCTATTCAAACCAGAAGAGAGCTGATGATCAATAGGGCTAGCAATGGAGTTTAATCTGCAGAGACTGGACAGAGACCTACTGAGATCATCAAGCATAGACAAGAAAAACAAACACAAGGAGAGATTGAGAATTTTTGTGAGAGATAAAGAGAGAGCTGTGGCTTAAATGGAGATTAAGAAAATAGCTAGAGATGATGGAATAAAAGCAGAGAATCAGTAACAAGGCTCTGAAACCATATAGATTTTAAGAGATTTATACGGATTAAATAGAGAATTAGAGAAGAGATTCAATGAGAAAACAAGAAAATAAGAGGCAGCTCTCCCTCAGCCATAAGAAGCACAAAAATTAGGTTAAATTACATGAAAAGGGGGTTTCCTCCTTTTATAGTAGAAGGAGGAAACCCTAAATGAAAAAGATCCACGGGTTGAATAGTAATCACGGGTCTCGGGATGAATAGTACCCGAGATGAATAGTATCCGAAATTCTGTACGGAATATCTTTTTCAATACTCTGGGGATGAATAGTAATCTCGGGTCTCGGGATGAATAGTACCCGAGATGAATAGTACCCGGCAATCTTCACGGAATCCCTTTTCTCAATAATCCAGAGTGCTAAAAGGCTGAATCTAAGCCCTTGATGAAGTTTCATCACTCAAACCCTCTACAAAGCCTACAATGGCTCTATGTATTGGATGTTGAACATCTCAAAGCAGTTGTAAAAGATCCAACTCCTTTGGTTACAGTTCAACACTTCTATTCACTCTTATTTGTATATTGAATGTTCAAAACTCTCTTTTTAGGTACATAAGCTGAAAATGGCCAAATCCATGTAAATGAAACCATTGATTCTTCATATTCATATCCATAGGTGTTGTTTAAGCCTCTATATGTGTCTTCTTGCTAACACTCTCCATATTAACCAGTAGGAACTCCTATGAGATTCTAACAACTAATAGAACTATGGGATACGCTATAATGCTTGTTTCTTACTTTAACTTGCTTCTACACCTTGGTAGCATGCTTTATCTAACCCTTAAGAGTGCTAATAGGCTGAACCTAAACGTTTGATGAAGTTTCATCACTCAAACCCTCTACAAAGCCTACAATGGCTGTGTGTACTGGATGTTGAACATCTCAAAGCAGTTGTAAGAGATCCAACTTCTTGGTTACAGTTCAACACTTCTATTCACTCTTATTTGTATCTTGAAGGTTCATAACTCTGCTTTTAGGTATACCAGTTGAAAATGGCCAAATCCATGTCAATGAAACCATTGTTTCTTCATATTCACATCAATAGCTGTTGTTTAAGCCTCCACAATAGTATTCTTGCTACCACTCTCCATAGTTACCATTAGGAACTCTTATGAGATCCTAAGAACTAACAAAACTATGAGATAAGCTTTAATTCTTGTTTACTACTTTAAATTGCTTGTACACCTTCATAGCATGCTTAATCACATCATCTAGGGTGCTAAAAGGCTGAATCTAAGCCCTTGATGAAGTATAATCACTCAAACCCTCTACAAAGCCTACAATGACTCTGTTTACTTGATGTTGAACATCTCAAAGCAGTTGTAAGAGATCCAACTCTTTTGGTACAGTTCAACACTTCTATTCACTCTTATTTGTATCTTGAAGGTACATAACTCTGCTTTTAGGTATACCAGTTGAAAATGGCCAAATCCATGTCAATGAAACCATTGATTCTTCATATTCACATCAATAGGTGTTGTTTAAGCCTCCATAATAGTATTCTTGCTACAACTCTCCATATTTACCATTAGGAACTCTTATGAGATCCTAAGAACTAACAAAACTATGAGATAAGCTTTAATTCTTGTTTACTACATTAAAATGCTTGTACACCTTGGTAGCATGCTTAATAACATCATCTAGAGTGCTAAAAGGCTGAATCTGAGCCCTTGATGAAGTATCATCACTCAAACCCTTTACAAAGCCTACAATGACTCTGTTTACTAGATGTTGAACATCTCAAAGCAGTTGTAAGAGATCCAACTCTTTTGGTACAGTTCAACACTTCTATTCACTGTTATTTGCATCTTGAAGGTTCATAACTCTGCTTTTAGGTACATAAGCTGAAAATGGCCAAATACATGTAAATGAAACCATTGATTCTTCATATTCATATCCATAGGTGTTGTTTAAGGCTCCATATGTGTCTTCTTGGTAACACTCTCCATATTCACCAGTAGGATCTCCTATGCGATTCCAACAACTAACAAAACTATGGAATAAGCTATAATGCTTGTTTCTTACTTTAACTTGCTTCTACACCTTGGTAGCATGCTTAATCTAATCATCAAGAGTGCTAAAAGGTTGAATCTAAGCCTTTGATAGAGTTTCATCACTTAAACCTTCTACAAAGCCTACAATGGCTCTGTGTATTGGATGTTGAAAATCTCAAAGTAGTTGTAAGAGATCATACTCCTTTGGTTACAGTTCAACTCTTCTATTCACTCTTATTTATATCTTGAAGGTTCATAACTCTGTTTTTAGGTATATCAACTAAAACTGGCCAAATCCATGTCAATGCAACCATTGATTCTTCATTTTCACATCAATAGGTGTTGTTTAAGCCTCCATATGTGTCTTCTTGCTACAACTCCCCATATTCACCATTAGGAACTTTTATTAGATTCTAAGAACTAACAGAACTATAGGATAAGCTATAATTCTTGTTTCTTACTTTAACTTGCTTCAACACCTTGATAGCATGCTTAATCACATCACCGAGAGTGCTAAAAGGCTAAATCTAAGCCTTTGATGAAGTTTCATCATTCAAACTCTCTACAAAGCCGACAATGGCTCTATGTACTGGACCTTGAACATCTCAAAGTAGTTGTAAGAGATCGAACTAATATGGTTACAGTTCAACACTTCTATTCACTCTTATTTGTATCTTGAAGGTTCATAACTCTGCTTTTAGGTATACCAGTTGCAAAATGGCCAAATCCGTGTCAATTAAACCATTGATTCTTCATATTCACATCAATAGGTGTTGTTTAAGCCTCCATAATAGTATTCTTGCTATAACTCTACTTATTCACCATTAGGAACTCTTATGAGATTCGAAGAACTAACAGAACTATGGGATAAGCTATAATCCTTGTTTCTTACTTTAACTTGCTTCTACACCTTGGTAGCATGCTTAATCACATCATCAAGAGTGCTAAAAGGCTGAATCTAAGTCCTTGATGAAGTTTCATCACTCAAACCCTCTACAAAACCGACAATGGCTCTATGTCTTTGGATCTTGAACATCTCAAGGCAGTTGTAAGAGATCGAACTCTTTTGGTTACAGTTCAACACTTTTGTTCACTCTTATTTGTATCTTGAAGGTTCATAACTCTCCTTTTAGGTATACCAGTTGAAAATGGCCAAATCCATGTCAATGAAACCATTGTTTCTTCATATTCACATCAATAGGTGTTGTTTAAGCCTCCATATGTGTATTCTTGCTACAACTCTCCATATTTACCATTAGGAACTCTTATGAGATTTTAAGAACTAACAAAACTATGAGATAAACTATAATGCTTGTTTCTTACTTTAAATTGCTTGTACACCTTGGTAGCATGCTTAATAACATCATCCAGAGTGCTAAAAGGCTGAATCTAAGCCCTTGATGAAGTTTCATCACTCAAACCCTCTACAAAGCCTACAATGACTCTGTTTACTGGATGTTGAACATCTTAAAGCAGTTGTAAGAGATCCAACTCTTTTGGTACAGTTCAACACTTCTATTCACTCTTATTTGTATCTTGAAGGTTCATAACTCTGCTTTTTAGGTACATAAGCTGAAAATGGCCAAATCCATGTAAATGAAAGCATTGATTCTTCATATTCATATCCATAGGTGTTATTTAAGGCTCCATATGTGTCTTCTTGGTAACACTCTCCATATTCACCAAGTAGGAACTCCTATGAGATTCTAACAACTAACAGAACTATGGAATAAACTATAATGCTTGTTTCTTACTTTAACTTGCTTCTACACCTTGGTAGCATGCTTAATCTAATCATCAAGAGTGCTAAAAGGCTGAATCTAAGCCTTTGATAGAGTTTCATCACTTAAACCCTCTACAAAGCCTACAATGGCTCTGTGTATTGGATGTTGAAAATCTCAAAGTAGTTGTAAGAGATCATACTCCTGTTGTTACAGTTCAACTCTTCTATTCACTCTTATTTGTATCTTGAAGGTTCATAACTCTGTTTTTAGGTATATCAACTAAAACTGGCCAAATCCATGTCAATGCAAACCATTGATTCTTCATTTTCACATCAATACGTGTTGTTTAAGCCTCCATATGTGTCTTCTTGCTACAACTCCCCATATTCACCATTAGGAACTTTTATGAGATTCTAAGAACTAACAGAACTATAGGATAAGCTATAATGCTTGTTTCTTACTTTAACTTGCTTCAACACCTTGGTAGCATGCTTAATCACATCATCGAGAGTGCTAAAAGGCTAAATCTAAGCCTTTGATGAAGTTTCATCACTCAAACCCTCTACAAAGCCGAGAATGGCTCTATGTAGTGGACCTTAAACATCTCAAATTAGTTGTAAGAGATCGAACTAATATGGTTACAGTTCAACGCTTCTATTCACTCTTATTTGTATCTTGAAGGTTCATAACTCTGCTTTTAGGTATACCAGTTGAAAATGGCCAAATCCATGTCAATGAAACCATTGATTCTTCATATTCACATCAATAGGTGTTGTTTAAGCCTCCATATGTGTCTACTTGCTACAACTGTCTATATTCACCATTAGGAACTCCTATGAGTTTCTAACAACTAAATGAACTATGGGATAAGCTATAATGCTTGTTTCTTACTTTAACTTGCTTCAACACCTTGGTAGCATGCTTAATCACATCATCGAGAGTGCTAAAAGGCTAAATCTAAGCCTTTGATGAAGTTTCATCACTCAAACCCTCTACCAAGCCGACAATGGCTCTATGTACTTGGACCTTGAACATCTCAAAGTAGTTGTAAGAGATCGAACTAATATGGTTACAGTTCAACGCTTCTATTCACTCTTATTTGTATCTTGAAGGTTCATAACTCTGCTTTTAGGTATACCAGCTGAAAATGGCCAAATCCATGTCAATTAAACCATTGATTCTTCATATTCACATCAATAGGTATTGTTTAAGTCTCCATAATAGTATTCTTGCTATAACTCTACATATTCACCATTAGGAACTCTTATGAGATTCTAAGAACTAACAGAACTATGGGATAAGCTATAATCCTTGTTTCTTACTTTAACTTGCTTCTACACCTTGGTAGCATGCTTAATCACATCATCAAGAGTGCTAAAAGGCTGAATCTAAGCCCTTGATGAAGTTTCATCACTCAAACCCTCTACAAAACTGACAATGGCTCTATGTACTGGATCTTGAACATCTCAAAGCAGTTGTAAGAGATCGAACTCTTTTGGTTACAGTTCAACACTTTTGTTCACTCTTATTTGTATCTCGAAGGTTCATAACTCTCCTTTTAGGTATACCAGTAGAAAATGGCCAAATCCATGTCAATGAAACCATTGTTTCTTCATATTCACATCAATAGGTGTTGTTTAAGCCTTCATATGTGTATTCTTGCTACAACTCTCCATATTTACCATTAGGAACTCTTATGAGATTCTAAGAACTAACAAAACTATGAGATAAACTATAATGCTTGTTTCTTACTTTAAATTGCTTGTACACCTTGGTAGCATGCTTAATAACATCATCCAGAGTGCTAAAAAGCTGAATCTAAGCCCTTGATGAAGTTTCATCACTCAAACCCTCTACAAAGCCTACAATGACTCTGTTTACTAGATGTTGAACATCTCAAAGCAGTTGTAAGAGATCCAACTCTTTTGGTACAGTTCAACACTTCTATTCACTCTTATTTGTATCTTGAAGGTTCATAACTCTGCTTTTAGGCACATAAGCTGAAAATGGCCAAATACATGTAAATGAAACCATTGATTCTTCATATTCATATCCATAGGTGTTATTTAAGGCTCCATATATGTCTTCTTGGTAACACTCTCCATATTCACCAGTAGGATCTCCTATGCGATTCCAACAACTAACAAAACTATGGAATAAGCTATAATGCTTGTTTCTTACTTTAACTTGCTTCTACACCTTGGTAGCATGCTTAATCTAATCATCAAGAGTGCTAAAAGGTTGAATCTAAGCCTTTGATAGAGTTTCATCACTTAAACCTTCTACAAAGCCTACAATGGCTCTGTGTATTGGATGTTGAAAATCTCAAAGTAGTTGTAAGAGATCCAACTCTTTTGGTTACAGTTCAACACTTCTATTCACTCTTATTTGTATCTTGACGGTTCTTAACTCTTTTTTAGGTATATCAACTAAAACTGGCCAAATCCATGTCAATGCAACCATTGATTCTTCATTTTCACATCAATAGGTGTTGTTTAAGCCTCCATATGTGTCTTCTTGCTACAACTCCCCATATTCACCATTAGGAACTTTTATTAGATTCTAAGAACTAACAGAACTATAGGATAAGCTATAATTCTTGTTTCTTACTTTAACTTGCTTCAACACCTTGGTAGCATGCTTAATCACATCACCGAGAGTGCTAAAAGGCTAAATCTAAGCCTTTGATGAAGTTTCATCATTCAAACTCTCTACAAAGCCGACAATGGCTCTATGTACTGGACCTTGAACATCTCAAAGTAGTTGTAAGAGATCGAACTAATATGGTTACAGTTCAACACTTCTATTCACTCTTATTTGTATCTTGAAGGTTCATAACTCTGCTTTTAGGTATACCAGTTGAAAATGGCCAAATCCGTGTCAATTAAACCATTGATTCTTCATATTCACATCAATAGGTGTTGTTTAAGCCTCCATAATAGTATTCTTGCTATAACTCTACTTATTCACCATTAGGAACTCTTATGAGATTCGAAGAACTAACAGAACTATGGGATAAGCTATAATCCTTGTTTCTTACTTTAACTTGCTTCTACACCTTGGTAGCATGCTTAATCACATCATCAAGAGTGCTAAAAGGCTGAATCTAAGTCCTTGATGAAGTTTCATCACTCAAACCCTCTACAAAACCGACAATGGCTCTATGTACTGGATCTTGAACATCTCAAAGCAGTTGTAAGAGATCGAACTCTTTTGGTTACAGTTCAACACTTTTGTTCACTCTTATTTGTATCTTGAAGGTTCATAACTCTCCTTTTAGGTATACCAGTTGAAAATGGCCAAATCCATGTCAATGAAACCATTGTTTCTTCATATTCACATCAATAGGTGTTGTTTAAGCCTCCATATGTGTATTCTTGCTACAACTCTCCATATTTACCATTAGGAACTCTTATGAGATTTTAAGAACTAACAAAACTATGAGATAAACTATAATGCTTGTTTCTTACTTTAAATTGCTTGTACACCTTGGTAGCATGCTTAATAACATCATCCAGAGTGCTAAAAGGCTGAATCTAAGCCCTTGATGAAGTTTCATCACTCAAACCCTCTACAAAGCCTACAATGACTCTGTTTACTGGATGTTGAACATCTTAAAGCAGTTGTAAGAGATCCAACTCTTTTGGTACAGTTCAACACTTCTATTCACTCTTATTTGTATCTTGAAGGTTCATAACTCTGCTTTTAGGTACATAAGCTGAAAATGGCCAAATCCATGTAAATGAAAGCATTGATTCTTCATATTCATATCCATAGGTGTTATTTAAGGCTCCATATGTGTCTTCTTGGTAACACTCTCCATATTCACCAGTAGGAACTCCTATGAGATTCTAACAACTAACAGAACTATGGAATAAACTATAATGCTTGTTTCTTACTTTAACTTGCTTCTACACCTTGGTAGCATGCTTAATCTAATCATCAAGAGTGCTAAAAGGCTGAATCTAAGCCTTTGATAGAGTTTCATCACTTAAACCCTCTACAAAGCCTACAATGGCTCTGTGTATTGGATGTTGAAAATCTCAAAGTAGTTGTAAGAGATCATACTCCTGTTGTTACAGTTCAACTCTTCTATTCACTCTTATTTGTATCTTGAAGGTTCATAACTCTGTTTTTAGGTATATCAACTAAAACTGGCCAAATCCATGTCAATGCAACCATTGATTCTTCATTTTCACATCAATAGGTGTTGTTTAAGCCTCCATATGTGTCTTCTTGCTACAACTCCCCATATTCACCATTAGGAACTTTTATGAGATTCTAAGAACTAACAGAACTATAGGATAAGCTATAATGCTTGTTTCTTACTTTAACTTGCTTCAACACCTTGGTAGCATGCTTAATCACATCATCGAGAGTGCTAAAAGGCTAAATCTAAGCCTTTGATGAAGTTTCATCACTCAAACCCTCTACAAAGCCGAGAATGGCTCTATGTAGTGGACCTTAAACATCTCAAATTAGTTGTAAGAGATCGAACTAATATGGTTACAGTTCAACGCTTCTATTCACTCTTATTTGTATCTTGAAGGTTCATAACTCTGCTTTTAGGTATACCAGTTGAAAATGGCCAAATCCATGTCAATGAAACCATTGATTCTTCATATTCACATCAATAGGTGTTGTTTAAGCCTCCATATGTGTCTACTTGCTACAACTGTCTATATTCACCATTAGGAACTCCTATGAGTTTCTAACAACTAACAGAACTATGGGATAAGCTATAATGCTGGTTTCTTACTTTAACTTGCTTCAACACCTTGGTAGCATGCTTAATCACATCATCGAGAGTGCTAAAAGGCTAAATCTAAGCCTTTGATGAAGTTTCATCACTCAAACCCTCTACAAAGCCGACAATGGCTCTATGTACTGGACCTTGAACATCTCAAAGTAGTTGTAAGAGATCGAACTAATATGGTTACAGTTCAACGCTTCTATTCACTCTTATTTGTATCTTGAAGGTTCATAACTCTGCTTTTAGGTATACCAGCTGAAAATGGCCAAATCCATGTCAATTAAACCATTGATTCTTCATATTCACATCAATAGGTATTATTTAAGTCTCCATAATAGTATTCTTGCTATAACTCTACATATTCACCATTAGGAACTCTTATGAGATTCTAAGAACTAACAGAACTATGGGATAAGCTATAATCCTTGTTTCTTACTTTAACTTGCTTCTACACCTTGGTAGCATGCCTAATCACATCATCAAGAGTGCTAAAAGGCTGAATCTAAGCCCTTGATGAAGTTTCATCACTCAAACCCTCTACAAAACTGACAATGGCTCTATGTACTGGATCTTGAACATCTCAAAGCTGTTGTAAGAGATCGAACTCTTTTGGTTACAGTTCAACACTTTTGTTCACTCTTATTTGTATCTCGAAGGTTCATAACTCTCCTTTTAGGTATACCAGTTGAAAATGGCCAAATCCATGTCAATGAAACCATTGTTTCTTCATATTCACATCAATAGGTGTTGTTTAAGCCTTCATATGTGTATTCTTGCTACAACTCTCCATATTTACCATTAGGAACTCTTATGAGATTCTAAGAACTAACAAAACTATGAGATAAACTATAATGCTTGTTTCTTACTTTAAATTGCTTGTACACCTTGGTAGCATGCTTAATAACATCATCCAGAGTGCTAAAAAGCTGAATCTAAGCCCTTGATGAAGTTTCATCACTCAAACCCTCTACAAAGCCTACAATGACTCTGTTTACTGGATGTTGAACATCTCAAAGCAGTTGTGAGAGATCCAACTCTTTTGGTACAGTTCAACACTTCTATTCACTCTTATTTGTATCTTGAAGGTTCATAACTCTGCTTTTAGGCACATAAGCTGAAAATGGCCAAATACATGTAAATGAAACCATTGATTCTTCATATTCATATCCATAGGTGTTATTTAAGGCTCCATATATGTCTTCTTGGTAACACTCTCCATATTCACCAGTAGGAACTCCTATGAGATTCTAACAACTAACAGAACTATGGAATAAGCTATAATGCTTGTTTCTTACTTTAACTTGCTTCTACACCTTGGTAGCATGCTTAATCTAATAATCAAGAGTGCTAAAAGGCTGAATCTAAGCCTTTGATAGAGTTTCATCACTTAAATCCTATACAAAGCCTACAATGGCTCTCTGTATTGGACGTTGAAAATCTCAAAGTAGTTGTAAGAGATCATACTCGTTTGGTTACAGTTCAACTCTTCTATTCACTCTTATTTGTATCTTGAAGATTCATAACTCTGTTTTTAGGTATATCAACTAAAACTGGCCAAATCCATGTCAATGCAACCATTGATTCTTCATTTTCACATCAATACGTGTTGTTTAAGCCTCCATATGTGTCTTCTTGCTACAACTCCCCATATTCACCATTAGGAACTTTTATGAGATTCTAAGAACTAACAGAACTATAGGATAAGCTATAATGCTTGTTTCTTACTTTAACTTGCTTCAACACCTTGGTAGCATGCTTAATCACATCATCGAGAGTGCTAAAAGGCTAAATCTAAGCCTTTGATGAAGTTTTATCACTCAAACCCTCTACAAAGCCGACAATGGCTCTATGTACTGGACCTTAAACATCTCAAATTAGTTGTAAGAGATCGAACTAATATGGTTACAGTTCAACGCTTCTATTCACTCTTATTTGTATCTTGAAGGTTCATAACTCTGCTTTTAGGTATACCAGTTGAAAATGGCCAAATCCATGTCAATGAAACCATTGATTCTTCATATTCACATCAATAGGTGTTGTTTAAGCCTCCATAATGGTATTCTTGCTATAACTCTCCATATTCACCATTAGGACTTCTTATGAGATTCTAAGAACTAACAGAACTATGGGATAAGCTATAATGCTTGTTTCTTACTTTAACTTGCTTCTACACCTTGGTAGCATGCTTAATCACATCATCAAGAGTGCTAAAAGGCTGAATCTAAGCCCTTGATGAAGTTTCATCACTCAAACCCTCTACAAAATCGACAATGGCTCTATGTACTGGATCTTGAACATCTCAAAGCAGTTGTAAGAGATCGAACTCTTTTGGTTACAGTTCAACACTTTTGTTCACTCTTATTTGTATCTTGAAGGTTCATAACTCTCCTTTTAGGTATACCAGTTGAAAATGGCCAAATCCATGTCAATGAAACCATTGTTTCTTCATATTCACATTAATAGGTGTTGTTTAAGCCTCCATATGTGTATTCTTGCTACAACTCTCCATATTCACCATTAGGAACTCTTATGAGATTCTAAGAACTAACAAAACTATGAGATATACTATAATGCTTGTTTCTTACTTTAAATTGCTTCTACACCTTGGTAGCATGCTTAATAACATTATCCACAGTGCTAAAAGGCTGAATCTAAGCCCTTGATGAAGTTTCATTACTCAAACCCTCTACAAAACCGACAATGGCTATATGTACTGGATCTTGAACATCTCAAAGCAGTTGTAAGAGATCGAACTCTTTTGGTTACAGTTCAACACTTTTGTTCACTCTTATTTGTATCTTGAAGGTTCATAACTCTCCTTTTAGGTATACCAGTTGAAAATGGCCAAATCCATGTCAATGAAACCATTGTTTCTTCATATTCACATTAATAGGTGTTGTTTAAGCCTCCATATGTGTATTCTTGCTACAACTCTCCATATTTACCATTAGGAACTCTTATGAGATTCTAAGAACTAACAAAACTATGAGATAAGCTATAATGCTTGTTTCTTACTTTAAATTGCTTGTACACCTTGGTAGCATGCTTAATCACATCATCTAGAGTGCTAAAAGGCTGATTCTAAGCCCTTGATGAAGTTTCATCACTCAAACCCTCTACAAAGTGTAAGTTTATGCGGAATAAGATTGAAAGATTGAGAGAATTCAACAAGAATCAAAGAGAGAATTGATGAAAAAAGAGAATTGGAGGCACAGCCCCCCCCCCAAAGGGCAAAAATCAACTTAGGGTTACAAATGGGGGGGTTTCCCCTTTTATAGGAGAAGGGGAAACCCTAAATGAAAAACATGAGCGGTATGAATAGTAACCCGACCCTCGGGATGAACAGTAACCTGGGTGGGAATATATTCCTAGAACTTGTAGACCGAAGACTCTCGGGATGAATAGTGATCTCGATCTCGGGATGAATAGTACCCGGATGAATAGTACCCACGGAGATGGACGGAATGCCTTTTCTCAATACTCCCCTCAAGCTTAGCTGCGGTGAACAAAGACTAAGCTTGGACCTACGAAGCGTTACCTCGGTAAAAACCTCATCATAGAAAAAACCACGTGGGAAAAAGTCTATGATGAGGAAAAGAGCATAACGTCTACGAGTAGGGGATATGATCAAGGATGAGAGAGTAGCGTGAAGACTTCAAGTACCTTGATCTTCAAAGATAGCTTTGAGCCATGCGTGGCTTTCCTAGGCTTCTTCTTGTCTGGTCTCTTGCTTCCGCTTCTTGTCTTGTCTCTTGCTTCCGCGTCTTGCCTTGTCTCTTGCTTCCACTTGCTTTTCAGTTCCTCTTCAAGGATATAGTTTTGGCGGTGTTGATGCTTTCTTCATGTGCCTCATATAGCTGGTCCCATGACTTGGCATTCTTTCTTTCCTCCATTTGTTTAGCTTTGTAACCAGCTTCGAGTGGAGATTTCTTTGGTTGAGCTTCAGCATTCATCCATAAGCAACTCATATGCGTTTCCCGGTCTCCTCTTTTAAGGTAGCCATCATTTCTCCATACGGTATGCCTCAGAGTGTTCGATTCTTTGCCTGAATAGCTTTGATCAGAACCTTCCCAAACGCCTGCTTCAGAGTGCTTGGTTACAGCCTAAATTGCTTCTATCAGAACCTTCCCAAACTTATCATGCCTTGTCGTCCTGACCACACATCCTAAACACATGCCTTTTATAAATACACACGCCTTCCTTGGTTTGCTCAAATACTCCCCCTCAAGCTTGATCATGCATCAATGTACCCAAATGATCAAGCTTGTAACCACAGTTCTAGCCTTGTTCACAACCCAACAACCAATGGTTTTGGGAACTACGTCTCAGAGTGAATCAAGGCTAGTAACACTTTTCATTTCACCAGACAGACCACTCTTCGGTGAACCAACCACAACTCAGAAATACTTCATTTCTTCTCAAGTGATCCTTTTCTTTGTCTCTGAACTTCTTTGAGAATAGTCACGGCACTTACTCCTTTGTACCTTCATCATGAGATACAAAATTTTAAAGCATTGGTCATGGGGTTTAGAAGTTAAGATAAAATTGAGGATAACAAATAAGAGACATGAATTCAATGATATCAAGAGTTTAGAGGGCTGTCCCTTGTGGTGAGTCGGTCTGCTGGTCATGTCGTGTTGCTTGGACTTTGTTGAGCTCATTGTTGTTCCATTACTCACTCCTTGATGTTTTCTTCTTAGCCTTTGTTCTGATCGCTTGTGACAGCAACCTTAGTCAGTGTCTTAGGCCTTTGTTCTGGTCTTCTTGGCCTTCTTCTTAACGATTTGGCCTGATCTGTTTTTCCTCTATCCGTTGGCACCACTTCCTGCTTCTCGGATCACCACTCATTGGTTTCACCTTCGGTTTCCCACAACATTCCAAGTGCTGCCTTCGTATGCGTTTCCCGGTCTACCTCTATGAGTAGCCTTCGTATCACTTTACCCGGTCAGCCCCGCATCGCTTGGTTCACCCTTCCATAGCTTCCTCGGTGCTACGCCTCTCGGTCCTTTCGGTCTGAGTTTCAACACTCCCCTCAAGATGGTCTCGAGTATGGGAGGAACCAAACTTGACAAGGACGACCGCTGGGCCCAGGTATTTTGGGGAGCTCCACGACCTCTATCAAACTCCCCCCTTAAGACTAGCCCGAGTATAAGAAGAGCTACTCACAAAAAGGGAAGAGCGTGAAGCTTGATTGCGCCTAATGAAACCACCACCTCCTGGACTACCTTTCCAACTTGCCATCTTGGACAAGCTTTGCGTTTGGTACTAGCCAGTTCGGAGTTAGCAACAAGGAACGCCATTTTCTCACCATAACACATTTCGCTTCTTGGACCATTTTTCGGATTTAGCATAGCTGTCTTGATGCAGCGGGTTGGAAAAATAGTAAACCAACCCAGAAAATTCTGAAACTTTGTGGAGACATCACCAACAGCCATACTAAGCACCAGGAAAAAAACGGATTAACGTTTGGATTCACGGTTTGAAAGTTATGATCAATTCCCGGAAGAAGCTGTCCGGATGCTACGCCCCGCTGGTTCTGGAAGTCATGAACCTGCTTCTTCGCTCAGATCATATGAGAGCCACCCCGCCCTCTGCTTGTAGGGTCCGCCATCAAGGGTCGCCACACGGCCTAGAATGGTCACCCCTAAAAAGAGATGACAACCGGGTGGAAGAATAGTGACCCTTTCAAGAACTTCCACTTGATGGACCCTTTGAAACTTCCTCTTCTTCGCTCAGAACCGAGGAGATCAGCCAGCCCGTCTTCTTATAGCCAGCTGTCCCCCCATGGGTTTTCTTCCAACTCCAAGAACTCCTCAGCGCCCAGCCCATGTCTCCTCACCAAGAGCCTTCAGCTTATTGTTCTATGACTTGTCTACTCCATGCTTTCCTCAACAAATGAAGTCCTCAACAACTTGTAAACCGAGCTGGCCCAACCTTACTCAACCCTTGGTTGGGGTCCCTCAACAACTCATCTTTTTCAAGCTGGCACGAATCTACATCATCAAAGGAATGATCATGGAGCTTGCTTGGATCACCACACTAACCACATGCTATGGTCTGCCATTGCCTTTCCGGCTGCCATTTCGGTTAGCCATCTTGGGACTCACTTGACTCTCCTTGCATTTGGGTCAGCTTTCTTGGTGACATCAACTTTAGCTGTTTTCTCCTCTGCCTCAGCAACCTCCTAGAGCTTTTTCCTTTGCCTCCTTGATCTTTTGCTGAGAGGAGACAACCAATTCTTCTGCGAAGACCAGAACCTAACAAGAACCTTGGTGAGACGCTGAACCTTGCTTCCGTGAGAACCAGAATCTGTGAGAACCATAACCTCCAGAACCTGAACTAGGACCAGACCAGAACCTGAGCAATCCGTGAGAACCAGAATCAACCAGAACCAGCTTCAGACCAATTCCAGAACCAGCTTCTACAATCTGAACCAGAACCAGTTGCTACAGTACCTCCGAAAATTGCTACAGTACCTCCGAAAATCACATTGAGAAATAATCCAATCCTTGTTGATCCACACACCAAATCAGCTAAAGAGGAGACAATCAATACTTCTGCCAAGACCAGAACCTTTCAAGAACCTTCGTGAAACCCAATAGATAACCAGAACAAGACTCAAAAGGAACCAGAATTAGGTGCTACAAGTATCCTCGGAAAATCACCTTGAGAACCAGAACCTCCATCGAGGCCGAACAAGAATACTTCTTCCCTGAGCTTAGAACCAGAGCCAGAGCGTTGTGGCTGAGATTAGAAGAGCCTCCGTGGGCGTCACAGAGAACAACATCAGATTGATTGAGCTATGCCGAGATGATTGATTCAGTTCAAGAACATGGGGGGCAGTGCAGAATAGAGATTCAAGAATGAGTGAATAAGATTTGAGAATACAAACCAAGATCATGACTAACCTTGCTCTGATACCATGTAAGTTTATGCGAATAAGATTGAAAGATTGAGAGAATTCAACAAGAATCAAAGAGAGAATTGATGAAAAAAGAGGAATTGGAGGCACAGCCCCCCAAAGGGCAAAAAGTCAACTTAGGGTTACAAATGGGGGGGTTTCCCCTTTTATAGGAGAAGGGGAAACCCTAAATGAAAAACATGAGCGGTATGAATAGTAACCCGACCCTCGGGATGAACAGTAACCTGGGTCGGGAATATATTCCTAGAACTTGTAGACGAAGACTCTCGGGATGAATAGTGATCTCGACTCTCGGGATGAATAGTACCCGGATGAATAGTACCCACGAGATGGACGGAATGCCTTTTCTCAATACAAAGCCTACAATGGCTCTGTGTACGGGATGTTGAACATCTCAAAGCAGTTGTAAGAGATCCAACTCCTTTGGTTACATTTCAGCACTTCTATTCACTCTTATTTGTATATTGAAGGTTCATAACTCTGTTTTTAGGTACATAAGCTGAAAATAGGCGAATCAATGTAAATGAAACCATTGATTCTTCATATTCATATCCATAGGTGTTGTTTAAGCCTCCATATGTGTGGTCTTGCTAACAGTCTCCATATTCACCAGTAGGAACTCCTATGAGATTCTAACAACTAACAAAACTATGGGATAAGCTATAATGCTTGTTTCTTACTTTAACTTGCTTCTACACCTTGGTAGCATTCTTAATCTTATCATCAAGAGTGCTAAAAGGCTGAATCTAAGCCTTTGACAGAGTTTCATCACTCAAACCCTTTACAAAGCCTACAATGGGTCTGTGTATTGGACGTTAAAAATCTCAAAGAAGTTGTAAGAGATCCAACTCCTTTGGTTACACTTCAAGACTTCTATTCACTCTTATTTGTATCTTGAAGGTTCATAAGTCGGTTTTTAGGTATATCAACTAAAACTGGCCAAATCCATGTCAATGCAACCATTGATTCTTCATTTTCACATCAATAGGTGTTGTTTAAGCCTCCATATGTGTCTTCTTCCTACAACTCCCCATATTCAGCATTAGGAACTCTTATGAGATTCTAAGAACTAACAGAACTATGGGATAAGGTATAATGCTTCTTTCTTACTATAACTTGCTTCAACACCTTGGTAGCATACTTAATCACATCATCGAGAGTGCTAAAAGTCTAAATCTAAGCCTTTGATGAAGTTTCATCACTCAAACCCTCTACAAAGCCGACAATGGCTCTATGTACTGGATCTTGAACATCTCAAAGCAGTTGTAAGAGATTGAACTAATATGGTTACAGTTCAACACTTCTATTCACTCTTATTTGTATCTTAAAGGTTCATAACTCTGCTTTTAGGTATACCAGTTATAAATGGCCAAATCCATGTTAATGAAACCATTGATTCTTCATATTCACATTAATAGGTGTTGTTTAAGCCTCCATAATGGTATTCTTGCTATAACTCTCCATATTCACCATTAGGAACTCTTATGAGATTCTAAGAACTAACAGAAATATGGGATAAGCTATAATCCTTGTTTCTTACTTTAACTTGCTTCTACACCTTGGTAGCATGCTTAATTACATCATCAAGAGTGCTAAAAGGCTGAATCTAAGCCCTTGATGAAGTTTCATCACTCAAACCCTCTACAAAACCGACAATGGCTCTATGTACTGGATCTTGAACATCTCAAAGCAGTTGTAAGAGATCGAACTCTTTTGGTTACAGTTCAACACTTTTGTTCACTCTATTTGTATCTTGAAGGTTCATAACTCTCCTTTTAGGTATACCAATTGAAAATGGCCAAATCCATGTCAATGAAACCATTGTTTCTTCATATTCACATCAATAGGTGTTGTTTAAGCCTCCATATGTGTATTCTTGCTACAACTCTCCATATTTACCATTAGGAACTCTTATGAGATTCTAAGAACTAACAAAACTATGAGATAAACTATAATGCTTGTTTCTTACTTTAAATTGCTTGTACACCTTGGTAGCATGCTTAATAACATCCAGAGTGCTAAAAGGCTGAATCTAAACCCTTGATGAAGTTTCATCACTCAAACCCTCTACAAAGCCTACAATGACTCTGTTTACTCGATGTTGAACATCTTAAAGCAGTTGTAAGAGATCCAACTCTTTTGGTACAGTTCAACACTTCTATTCACTCTTATTTGTATCTTGAAGGTTCATAACTCTGCTTTTAGGTACATAAGCTGAAAATGGCCAAATCCATGTAAATGAAAGCATTGATTCTTCATATTCATATCCATAGGTGTTATTTAAGGCTCCATATGTGTCTTCTTGGTAACACTCTCCATATTCACCAGTAGGAACTCCTATGAGATTCTAACAACTAACAGAACTATGGAATAAGCTATAATGCTTGTTTCTTACTTTAACTTGCTTCTACACCTTGGTAGCATGCTTAATCTAATCATCAAGAGTGCTAAAGGCTGAATCTAAGCCTTTGATAGAGTTTCATCACTTAAACCCTCTACAAAGCCTACAATGGCTCTGTGTATTGGATGTTGAAAATCTCAAAGTAGTTGTAAGAGATCATACTCCTTTTGTTACAGTTCAACTCTTCTATTCACTCTTATTTGTATCTTGAAGGTTCATAACTCTGTTTTTAGGTATATCAACTAAAACTGGCCAAATCCATGTCAATGCAACCATTCATTCTTCATTTTCACATCAATAGGTGTTGTTTAAGCCTCCATATGTGTCTTCTTGCTACAACTCCCCATATTCACCATTAAGAACTTTTATGAGATTCTAAGAACTAACAGAACTATAGGATAAGCTATAATGTTTGTTTCTTACTTTAACTTGCTTCAACACCTTGGTAGCATGCTTAATCACATCATCGAGAGTGCTAAAAGGCTAAATCTAAGCCTTTGATGAAGTTTCATCACTCAAACCCTCTACAAAGCCGAGAATGGCTCTATGTAGTGGACCTTAAACATCTCAAATTAGTTGTAAGAGATCGAACTAATATGGTTACAGTTCAACGCTTCTATTCACTCTTATTTGTATCTTGAAGGTTCATAACTCTGCTTTTAGGTATACCAGTTGAAAATGGCCAAATCCATGTCAATGAAACCATTGATTCTTCATATTCACATCAATAGGTGTTGTTTAAGCCTCCATATGTGTCTACTTGCTACAACTGTCTATATTCACCATTAGGAACTCCTATGAGTTTCTAACAACTAACAGAACTATGGGATAAGCTATAATGCTTGTTTCTTACTTTAACTTGCTTCAACACCTTGGTAGCATGCTTAATCACATCATCGAGAGTGCTAAAAGGCTAAATCTAAGCCTTTGATGAAGTTTCATCACTCAAACCCTCTACAAAGCCGACAATGGCTCTATGTACTGGACCTTGAACATCTCAAAGTAGTTGTAAGAGATCGAACTAATATGGTTACAGTTCAACGCTTCTATTCACTCTTATTTGTATCTTGAAGGTTCATAACTCTGCTTTTAGGTATACCAGCTGAAAATGGCCAAATCCATGTCAATTAAACCATTGATTCTTCATATTCACATCAATAGGTATTGTTTAAGTCTCCATAATAGTATTCTTGCTATAACTCTACATATTCACCATTAGGAACTCTTATGAGATTCTAAGAACTAACAGAACTATGGGATAAGCTATAATCCTTGTTTCTTACTTTAACTTGCTTCTACACCTTGGTAGCATGCTTAATCACATCATCAAGAGTGCTAAAAGGCTGAATCTAAGCCCTTGATGAAGTTTCATCACTCAAACCCTCTACAAAACTGACAATGGCTCTATGTACTGGATCTTGAACATCTCAAAGCAGTTGTAAGAGATCGAACTCTTTTGGTTACAGTTCAACACTTTTGTTCACTCTTATTTGTATCTCGAAGGTTCATAACTCTCCTTTTAGGTATACCAGTTGAAAATGGCCAAATCCATGTCAATGAAACCATTGTTTCTTCATATTCACATCAATAGGTGTTGTTTAAGCCTTCATATGTGTATTCTTGCTACAACTCTCCATATTTACCATTAGGAACTCTTATGAGATTCTAAGAACTAACAAAACTATGAGATAAACTATAATGCTTGTTTCTTACTTTAAATTGCTTGTACACCTTGGTAGCATGCTTAATAACATCATCAAGAGTGCTAAAAAGCTGAATCTAAGCCCTTGATGAAGTTTCATCACTCAAACCCTCTACAAAGCCTACAATGACTCTGTTTACTGGATGTTGAACATCTCAAAGCAGTTGTGAGAGATCCAACTCTTTTGGTACAGTTCAACACTTCTATTCACTCTTATTTGTATCTTGAAGGTTCATAACTCTGCTTTTAGGCACATAAGCTGAAAATGGCCAAATCCATGTAAATGAAACCATTGATTCTTCATATTCATATCCATAGGTGTTATTTAAGGCTCCATATATGTCTTCTTGGTAACACTCTCCATATTCACCAGTAGGAACTCCTATGAGATTCTAACAACTAACAGAACTATGGAATAAGCTATAATGCTTGTTTCTTACTTTAACTTGCTTCTACACCTTGGTAGCATGCTTAATCTAATCATCAAGAGTGCTAAAAGGCTGAATCTAAGCCTTTGATAGAGTTTCATTACTTAAATCCTATACAAAGCCTACAATGGCTCTGTGTATTGGACGTTGAAAATCTCAAAGTAGTTGTAAGAGATCATACTCGTTTGGTTACAGTTCAACTCTTCTATTCACTCTTATTTGTATCTTGAAGATTCATAACTCTGTTTTTAGGTATATCAACTAAAACTGGCCAAATCCATGTCAATGCAACCATTGATTCTTCATTTTCACATCAATACGTGTTATTTAAGCCTCCATATGTGTCTTCTTGCTACAACTCCCCATATTTACCATTAGGAACTTTTATGAGATTCTAAGAACTAACAGAACTATAGGATAAGCTATAATGCTTGTTTCTTACTTTAACTTGCTTTAACACCTTGGTAGCATGCTTAATCACATCATCGAGAGTGCTAAAAGGCTAAATCTAAGCCTTTGATGAAGTTTTATCACTCAAACCCTCTACAAAGCCGACAATGGCTCTATGTACTGGACCTTAAACATCTCAAATTAGTTGTAAGAGATCGAACTAATATGGTTACAGTTCAACGCTTCTATTCACTCTTATTTGTATCTTGAAGGTTCATAACTCTGCTTTTAGGTATACTAGTTGAAAATGGCCAAATCCATGTCAATGAAACCATTGATTCTTCATATTCACATCAATAGGTGTTGTTTAAGCCTCCATAATGGTATTCTTGCTATAACTCTCCATATTCACCATTAGGACTTCTTATGAGATTCTAAGAACTAACAGAACTATGGGATAAGCTATAATGCTTGTTTCTTACTTTAACTTGCTTCTACACCTTGGTAGCATGCTTAATCACATCATCAAGAGTGCTAAAAGGCTGAATCTAAGCCCTTGATGAAGTTTCATCACTCAAACCCTCTACAAAACCGACAATGGCTCTATGTACTGGATCTTGAACATCTCAAAGCAGTTGTAAGAGATCGAACTCTTTTGGTTACAGTTCAACACTTTTGTTCACTCTTATTTGTATCTTGAAGGTTCATAACTCTCCTTTTAGGTATACCAGTTGCAAATGGCCAAATCCATGTCAATAAAACCATTGTTTCTTCATATTCACATTAATAGGTGTTGTTTAAGCCTCCATATGTGTATTCTTGCTACAACTCTCCATATTCACCATTAGGAACTCTTATGAGATTCTAAGAACTAACAAAACTATTAGATAAACTATAATGCTTGTTTCTTACTTTAAATTGCTTCTACACCTTGGTAGCATGCTTAATAACATTATCCAGAGTGCTAAAAGGCTGAATCTAAGCCCTTGATGAAGTTTCATCACTCAAACCCTCTACAAAACCGACAATGGCTCTATGTACTGGATCTTGAACATCTCAAAGCAGTTGTAAGAGATCGAACTCTTTTGGTTACAGTTCAACACTTTTGTTCACTCTTATTTGTATCTTGAAGGTTCATAACTCTCCTTTTAGGTATACCAGTTGAAAATGGCCAAATCCATGTCAATGAAACCATTGTTTCTTCATACTCACATTAATAGGTGTTGTTTAAGCCTCCATATATGTATTCTTGCTACAACTCTCCATATTTACCATTAGGAACTCTTATGAGATTCTAAGAACTAACAAAACTATGAGATAAGCTATAATGCTTGTTTCTTACTTTAAATTGCTTGTACACCTTGGTAGCATGCTTAATCACATCATCCAGAGTGCTAAAAGGCTGATTCTAAGCCCTTGATGAAGTTTCATCCCTCAAACCCTCTACAAAGCCTACAATGGCTCTGTGTACGGGATGTTGAACATCTCAAAGCAGTTGTAAGAGATCCAACTCCTTTGGTTACAGTTCAGCACTTCTATTCACTCTTATTTGTATATTGAAGGTTCATAACTCTGTTTTTAGGTACATAAGCTGAAAATAGGCGAATCCATGTAAATGAAACCATTGATTCTTCATATTCATATCCATAAGTGTTGTTTAAGCCTCCATATGTGTGGTCTTGCTAACACTCTCCATATTCACCAGTAGGAACTCCTATGAGATTCTAACAACTAACAAAACTATGGGATAAGCTATAATGCTTGTTTCTTACTTTAACTTGCTTTTACACCTTGGTAGCATTCTTAATCTTATCATCAAGAGTGCTAAAAGGCTGAATCTAAGCCTTTGACAGAGTTTCATCACTCAAACCCTCTACAAAGCCTACAATGGCTCTATGTATTGGACGTTAAAAATCTCAAAGAAGTTGTAAGAGATCCAACTCCTTTGGTTACACTTCAAGACTTCTATTCACTCTTATTTGTATCTTGAAGGTTCATAAGTCGGTTTTTAGGTATATCAACTAAAACTGGCCAAATCCATGTCAATGCAACCATTGATTCTTCATTTTCACATCAATAGGTGTTGTTTAAGCCTTCATATGTGTCTTCTTCCTACAACTCCCCATATTCACCATTAGGAACTTTTATGAGATTCTAAGAACTAATAGAACTATGGGATAAGGTATAATGCTTCTTTCTTACTATAACTTGCTTCAACACCTTGGTAGCATACTTAATCACATCATCGAGAGTGCTAAAAGGTAAATCTAAGCCTTTGATGAAGTTTCATCACTCAAACCCTCTACAAAGCCGACAATGGCTCTATGTACTGGATCTTGAACATCTCAAAGCAGTTGTAAGAGATTGAACTAATATGGTTACAGTTCAACACTTCTATTCACTCTTATTTGTATCTTAAAGGTTCATAACTCTGCTTTTAGGTCTACCAGTTATAAATGGCCAAATCCATGTCAATGAAACCATTGATTCTTCATATTCACATTAATAGGTGTTGTTTAAGCCTCCATAATGGTATTCTTGCTATAACTCTCCATATTCACCATTAGGAACTCTTATGAGATTCTAAGAACTAACAGAAATATGGGATAAGCTATAATCCTTGTTTCTTACTTTAACTTGCTTCTACACCTAGGTAGCCTGCTTAATTACATCATCAAGAGTGCTAAAAGGCTGAATCTAAGCCTTTGATGAAGTTTCATCACTCAAACCCTCTAGAAAACCGACAATGGCTCTATGTACTGGATCTTGAACATCTCAAAGCAGTTGTAAGAGATCGAACTCTTTTGGTTACAGTTCAACACTTTTGTTCACTCTTATTTGTATCTTGAAGGTTCATAACTCTCCTTTTAGGTATACCAGTTGAAAATGGCCAAATCCATGTCAATGAAACCATTGTTTCTTCATATTCACATTAATAGGTGTTGTTTAAGCCTCCATATGTGTATTCCTGCTACAACTCTCCATATTTACCATTAGGAACTCTTATGAGATTCTAAGAACTAACAAAACTATGAGATAAGCTATAATGCTTGTTTCTTACTTTAAATTGCTTGTACACCTTGGTAGCATGCTTAATCACATCATCCAGAGTGCTAAAAGGCTGATTCTAAGCCCTTGATGAAGTTTCATCACTCAAACCCTCTACAAAGCCTACAATGGCTCTGTGTACGGGATGTTGAACATCTCAAAGCAGTTGTAAGAGATCCAACTCCTTTGGTTACAGTTCAGCACTTCTATTCACTCTTATTTGTATATTGAAGGTTCATAACTCTATTTTTAGGTACATAAGCTGAAAATAGCCGAATCCATGTAAATGAAACCATTTATTCTTCATATTCATATCCATAGGTGTTGTTTAAGCCTCCATATGTGTGTTCTTGCTAACACTCTCCATATTCACCAGTAGGGACTCCTATGAGATTCTAACAACTAACAAAACTATGGGATAAGCTATAATGCTTGTTTCTTACTTTAACTTGCTTCTACACCTTGGTAGCATTCTTAATCTTATCATCAAGAGTGCTAAAAGGCTGAATCTAAGCCTTTGATAGAGTTTCATCACTCAAACCCTCTACAAAGCCTACAATGGCTCTGTGTATTGGAAGTTCAAAATCTCAAAGAAGTTGTAAGAGATCCAACTCCTTTGGTTACACTTCAAGACTTCTATTCACTCTTATTTGTATCTTGAAGGTTCATAAGTCGGTTTTTAGGTATATCAACTAAAACTGGCCAAATCCATGTCAATGCAACCATTGATTCTTCATTTTCACATCAATATGTGTTGTTTAAGCCTCCATATGTGTCTTCTTCCTACAACTCCCCATATTCACCATTAGGAACTCTTATGAGATTCTAAGAACTAACAGAACTATGGAATAAGCTATAATGCTTGTTTCTTACTTTAACTTGCTTCTACACCTTGGTAGCATGCTTAATCTAATCATCAAGAGTGCTAAAAGGCTGAATCTAAGCCTTTGATAGAGTTCCATCACTTAAACCCTCTACAAAGCCTACAATGGCTCTGTGTATTGGATGTTGAAAATCTCAAAGTAGTTGTAAGAGATCATACTCCTTTGGTTACAATACAACTCTTCTATTCACTCTTATTTGTATCTTGAAGGTTCATAACTATGTTTTTAGGTATATCAACTAAAACTTGCCAAATCCATGTTAATGCAACCATTGATTCTTCATTTTCACATCGATAGGTGTTGTTTAAGCCTCTATATGTGTCTTCTTGCTACAACTCCCCATATTCACCATTAGGAACGTTTATGAGATTTTAAGAACTAACATAACTATAGGATAAGCTATAATGCTTGTTTCTTACTTTAACTTGCTTCAACACCTTGGTAGCATGATTAATCACATCATCGAGAGTGCTAAACGGCTAAATCTAAGCCCTTGATGAAGTTTCATCACTCAAACCCTCTTATTTGTATCTTGAAGGTTCATAACTCTGCTTTTAGGTATACCTGTTGAAAATGGCCAAATCCATGTCAATGAAACCACATCAATAGGTGTTGTTTAAGCCTCCATATGTGTATTTTTTCTACAACTCTCCATATTTACCATTAGGAATTCTTATGGGATTCTAAGAACTAACAAAACTATGAGATAAGCTATAATGCTTGTTTCTTACTTTAAATTGCTTGTGCACCTTGGTAGCATGCTTAATCACATCATCCAGAGTGCTAAAAGGCTGAATCTAAGCCCTTGATGAAGTTTCATCACTCAAACCCTCTACAAAGCCGACAATGGCTCTATGTACTGGATCTTGAACATCTCAAAGTAGTTGTAAGAGATCGAACTAATATGGTTACAGTTCAACAGTTCTATTCACTCTTATTTGTATCTTGAAGGTTCATAACTCTGCTTTTAGGTATACCAGTTGAAAATGGCCAAATCCATGTCCATGAAACCATTGTTTATTCATATTCACATCAATAGGTGTTGTTTAAGCCTCCATATGTGTATTCTTGCTACAACTCTCCATATTTACCATTAGGAACTCTTATGAGATTCTAAGAACTAACAAAACTATGAGATAAGCTATAATGCTTGTTTCTTACTTTAAATTGCTTGTACACTTTGGTAGCATGCTTTATAACATCATCCAAAGTGCTAAAAGGCTGAATCTAAGCCCATGATGAAGTTTCATCACTCAACCCCTCTACAAAGCCTACAATGGTTTTGTGTACTAGATGTTGAACATCTCAAAGCAGTTGTAAGAGATCCAACTCCTTTGGCTACAGTTCAACACTTCTATTCACTCTTATTTATATATTGAAGGTTCATAACTCTGTTTTTAGGTATATAAGCTGAAAATGGCCAAATCCATGTCAATGAAACCATTGATTCTTCATATTAACATTAATAGGTGTTGTTTAAGCCTCCATATGTGTATTCTTGCTACAACTCTCCACATTTACCAATAGGAACTCTTATGAGATTCTAAGAACTTACAAAACTATGAGATAAAATATAATGCTTGTTTCTTACTTTAAATTGCTTGTACACCTTGGTAGCATGTTTAAACACATC
The DNA here is from genome assembly GCA_028015245.1 of Cardamine occulta. Taxonomy (NCBI): domain Eukaryota; kingdom Viridiplantae; phylum Streptophyta; class Magnoliopsida; order Brassicales; family Brassicaceae; genus Cardamine; species Cardamine occulta. Next base: position 1,115,811 of record CM051387.1, on the reverse strand, counting down.
ATCCAGAGTGCTAAAAGGCTGAATCTAAGCCCTTGATGAAGTTTCATCACTCAAACCCTCTACAAAGCCTACAATGGCTCTGTGTATTGGATGTTGAACATCTCAAAGTAGTTGTAAGAGATCCAACTCCTTTGGTTACAGTTCAACACTTCTATTCACTTTTATTTGTATAGTGAAGGTTCATAACTCTGTTTTTAGGTACATAAGCTGAAAATGGCGAAATCCATGTAAATGAAACCATTGATTCTTCATATTCATATCCATAGGTGTTGTTTAAGGCTCCATATGTGTCTTCTTGCTAACACTCTCCATATTCACCAGTAGGAACTCCTATGAGATTCTAACAACTAACAGAACTATGGAATAAGCTATAATGCTTGTTTGTTACTTTAACTTGCTTCTACACCTTGATAGCATGCTTAATCTAATCATCAAGAGTGCTAAAAGGCTGAATCTAAGCCTTTGATAGAGTTTCATCACTTAAACCCTCTACAAAGCCTACAATGGCTCTGGGTATTGGATGTTGAAAATCTCAAAGTAGTTGTAAGAGATCATACTCCTTTGGTTACAGTTTAACTTTTCTATTCACTCTTATTTGTATCTTGAAGGTTCATAACTCTGTTTTTAGGTATATCAACTAAAACTGGCCAAATCCATGTCAATGCAACCATTGATTCTTCATTTTCACATCAATAGGTGTTGTTTAAGCCTCCATATGTGTCTTCTTGCTACAACTCCCCATATTCACCATTAGGAACTCATATGAGATTCTAAGAACTAACAAAACTATGGGATAAGCAATAATGCTTGTTTCTTACTTTAACTTGCTTCTACACCTTGGTAGCATGCTTAATCACATCATCAAGAGTGCTAAAAGGCTAAATCTAAGCCTTTGATGAAGTTTCATCACTCAAACCCTCTACAAAGCCGACAATGGCTCTGTGTACTGGATGTTGAACAACTCAAAGCAGTAGCAAGAGATCTAACTTCTTTGGTTACAGTTCAACACTTCTATTCACTCTTATTTGTATATTGAAGGTTCATAACTCTGTTTTTAGGTACATAAGCTGAAAATGGCCAAATCCATGTCAATGAAACCATTGATTCTTCATATTCACATCAATAGGTGTTGTTTAAGCCTCCATATGTGTATTCTTGCTACAACTCTCTATATTTACCAATAGGAACTCTTATGAGACTTTAAGAACTAACAAAACTATAAGATAAGTTATAATGTTTGTTTCTTACTTTAACTTGCTTCTACACCTTGGTAGCATGCTTAATCACATCATCCAGAGTGCTAAAAGGCTGAATCTAAGCCCTTGATAGAGTTTCATCACTCAAACCCTCTACAAAGCCTACAAAGGCTCTGCGTACTGGATGTTGAACATCTCTAAGCAGTTGTAAGAGATTCAATTCCTTTGGTTACAGTTCAACACTTCTATTCACTGTTATTTGTATATTGAAGGTTCATAACTCTCTTTTTAGGTACATAAGCTGAAAATGGCCAAATCCATGTCAATGAAACCATTGATTCTTCATATTCATATCCATAGGTGTTGTTTAAGCCTCTATATGTGTCTTCTTGCTAACACTCTCCATATTCACCATTAGGAACTCCTATGAGATTATAACAACTAACAGAACTATGGGATAAGCTATAATGCTTGTTTTTTACTTTAACTTGCTTCTACACCTTCGTAGCATGCTTAATCACATCATCAAGAGTGCTAAAAGGCTGAATCTAAGCCCTTGATGAAGTTTCATCACTCAAACCCTCTACAAAACTGACAATGGCTCTATGTACTGGATCGTGAACATCTCAAAGCAGTTGTAAGAGATCGAACTCTTTTGGTTACAGTTCAACACTTCTATTCACTCTTATTTGTATCTTGAAGGTTCATAATTATGCTTTTAGGTATACCAAGTTAAAATGGCCAAATCCATGTCAATGAAACCATAGATTCTTCATATTCACATCCATAGGTGTTGTTTAATTGTCCATATGTGTCTTCTTGCTACAACTCTCCATATTCACCATTAGCAACTCTTATGAGATTCTAAGAACAAACAGAACTATGGGATAAGGTATAATGCTTGTTTCTTACTTTAACTTGCTTCTACACCTTGGTAGCATGCTTAATCACATCATCAAGAGTGCTAAAAGGCTAAATCTAAATGTTTAATGAAGTTTCATCACTCAAACCCTCTACAAAACCGACAATGGCTCTATGTATTGGATCTTGAACATCTCAAAGCAGTTGTAAGACATCGAACTCTTTTGGTTATAGTACAACACTTCTGTTCACTCTTATTTGTATCTTGAAGGTTCATAACTCTGCTTTTAGGTATACCAGTTGAAAATGGCCAAATCCATGTCAATAAAACCATTGATTCTTCATATTCACATTAATAGGTGTTGTTTAAGCATCCATATGTGTATTCTTGCTACAACTATATATAGTTACCATTAGGAACTCTTATGAGATCGTAAGAACTAACAAAACTATGAGATAAGCTTTAATTATTGTTTACTACTTTAAAATACTTGTACACCTTGGTAGCATGCTTAATCACATCATCCAGAGGATAAAAGGCTGAATCTAAGCCCTTGATGAAGTTTCATCACTCAAACCCTCTACAAAGCCGACAATGGCTCTATGTACTCGATGTTGAACATCTCAAAGCAGTTGTAAGAGATCGAACAGCTTTGGTTACTTATCAACACTTTTATTTACTCAGCTTTTAGGTATATCAGCTAAAAAGGGCCAAATCTATGTCAATGAACCAATTGATTCTTCATATTTATATCAATATTCACCATTATTCACCATTAGGAACTCTTATGTGTGTCTTTTTGCTACAACTCTCCATATTCACCATTAGGAACTCTTATGAGATTCTAAGAACTAACAAAACTATGAGATAAGCTATAATGATTGTTTCTTACTTTAACTTGCTTGTACACCTTGGTAGCATGCTTGATCACATCATCCGGAGTGCTAAAAGGCTGAATCTAAGCCATTGATGAAGTTTCATCACTCAAACCCTCTACAAAACCTACAATGGCTCTGTGTACTATATGTTAAACATCTCAAAGCAGTTGTAAGAGATCCAACTCCTTTGGTTTTACAGTTCAACACTTCTATTCACTCTTATTTGTATATTAAAGATTTATAACTCTGTTTTTAGGTATATAAGCTGAAAATGGCCAAATCCATGTCAATGATACCATTGATTCTTAATATTCACATCAATAGGAGTTGTTTATGCCTCCATATGTGTCTTCTTGCTACAACTCTCCATATTCACCATTGGAAACTCTTATGAGATTCCAAGAACTAACAGAACTATGGGATAAGCTATAATGCTTGTTTCTTACTTGAACTTGCTTCTACACCTTGGTAGCTTGCTTAAGCACATCATCAAGAGTGCTAAAAGGCTGAATCTAAGCCTTTGATGAAGTGTCCTCACTCAAACCCTCTACAAAGCCGACAATGGCTCTATGTACTAGATCTTGAACATCTCAAAGCAGTTGTAAGAGATCCATCTCTTTTGGTTACAGTTCAACACTTCTATTCACTCTTATTTGTATCTTGAAGGTTGATAACTCTGTTTTTAGGTATATCAACTCAGAATGCCCAAATCCATGTCAATGAAACCATTAACTCTTCATATTCACATCAATAGGTGTTGTTTAGGCCTCCATATGTGTCTTCTTGCTATCACTCTCCATATTCACCATTAAAAACTCTTATCAGATTCTAAGAACTAACAGAACTATGGGATAAGGTATAATGATTATTTCTTACTTTGACTTGCCTCTACACCTTGGTAGCATGCTTAATAACATCATCACAAGTGCTAAAAGGATGAATCTAAGCCTTTGATGAAGTTTCATCATACAAACCCTCTACAAAGCCTACAATGGCTCTATGTACTCGATGTTGAATATCTCAAAGCAGTTGTAAGAGATCGAACTCCTTTGGTTACAGTTCAACACTTCTATTTACTCTGATTTGTATCTTAAAAGTTCATAACTCTGTTATTACGTATATCAGCTGAAAATGGCCAAATCCATGTCAATGAAACCATTTATTCTTTATATTCACATCAATAGGTGTTGTTTAAGTCTCCCTATGTGTCTTCTTGCTACAATGCTCCATATTCACCAATAGGAACTCTTATGAGATTTTAAGAACTAACAGAACTATGGGAGAAGCTATAATCCTTGTTTCTTACTTTAACTTGCTTCTACACCTTAATAGCATGCTTAATCAGATCATCAAGAGTGCTAAAAGGCTGAATCTAAGCCTTTGATGAAGTTTTATCACTCAAACCCTCTATAAAACCTACAATGGCTATATGTACTGGATCTTGAACGTCTCAAAGCAGTTGTAAAAAATCCAACTCCTTTAGTAACAGTTTAACACTTTTATTCACTCTTATTTGTGTCTTGAATTTTCATAACTCTATTTTTAGGTATATCAGCTGAAAATGGCCAAATCCATGTCAATGAAACCATTGATTCTTCATATTCATATCCATAGGTGTTTTTTAAGCCTCCATATGTGTCTTCTTGCTACAACTCTCCATATTCACCATTAGTAACTCCTATGAGAGTCTAACAACTAACAGAACTATGGGATAAACTATAATGCTTGTTTCTTACTTTAACTTGCTTCTACACCTTGGTAGCATGCTTAATCACATCATCACAAGTGTTAAAAGGCTGAATCTAAGCCTTTGATGAAGTTTCAGCACTCAAACCCTCTGCAAATCCTACAATGGTTCTATGTACTGGATCTTGAACATATCAAAGCAGTTGTAAGAGATCCAACTCTTCTAGTTACAGTTCAACACTTCTATTTACTCTTATTTATATCTTGAAGGTTCATAACTCTGTTTTTAGGTATATCTGCTGAAAATGACCAAATCCATGTCAATGAAACCATTGATTCTTCATATTCAAATCAATAGGTGTTGTTTAGGCCTCCATATGTGTCTTCTTGCTACAACTCTCCATATTCACCATTAGAAACTGTTATGGGATTTTAAGAACTAATAGAAAGTATAGGATAAGCTATATTGCTTGTTCCTTACTTTGACTTTGTTTTACACCTTGGTGTAGATTTTGAGTGAAATTTGTTTGAAGATCAGCAAAGAAAACAAGTTTATTGCTTTTTCTTAAAGGCTGAACGTTTGATTTTTTTTTTTACAAAGGGTGAACGATTTTCCTTCAGTTTTTTTTGTTCTGATTACATAACACAATTATATATACATGAGATAAAACAAAACAGCAAAGAGAAACAATAAGAAGCACCGATTGTTTAGAAAAATATCATACAGCCTTTGTTGACTTTCATAACATGCTTGTGTGCCTTCTTCTTTCTATTGGGCTTTCCTTGACATGCTTGTGTGCTTTCTTCCTCCTATTGGGCTTGTTTAAATCTCAATGGACCTAATTGGACTTGTCTTCTTTGGGCTCTCCTCTTGGGTCTTTCTCCAGGCCAACAATGTTTAATGGTGGAGAGGTGTGTGGTTGCTCCCTTTTAACATTCCCCCTCAAGATAGGCTGGTGGAAATCCAACAAACCGATCTTGTAATTTAATGTATCACACACCTTTGAAGATGTTGCTTTGGTGAAAATGTCTGCCACTTGATCTGAGCTCTTCACATAGGATGGAATTATGATTCCTTCACGAACCTTCTCTCTGACGTAGTGGCAGTCAACCTCTATATGTTTTGTTCTTTCATGGAACACTGAGTTGGATGCTATATGTATTGCGCTTGATTATCACAATGTAAGACAATAGGCTGAGATGATTTAATACCAAGATCTTTCGGAAGATTTTTTAACCAGACAAGCTCTCCAAAGAATGTTTGCCATGGCTCGTGTTATTCTGCCTCAGCACTTGATCTTGAGATAACATTCTGTTTCTTGCTCTTCCAGGTCACCAAGTTACCTCCAATAAAGGTACAATACCCAGTTGTAGACTTCCTATCAATTTTATCTCCTGCCCAATCAGCATCACAGTACCCCACAATATCAGTGTTGGAGTTGCAGCCCATCCATATACCTTTGCCTGGTGTACCTTTAATGTACCTTAAGATTCTTTCGACCATTCTCCAATGATGCCTGCTTGGAGCATGCATATGCTGGCTCACTTGGTTGACTGCAAAACAGATATCAGGTCGAGTAATGGTGAGATAGATCAGCTTACCCACCATCCTTTGGTATTGCTTCTCATTTCACGCTGGTTCCCCCTTTGGCTCATCCTTATAGTTCTCCTCAATAGGTGTCTTGCATGGCTTTGAACCAAGCTTTCCTGTCTCTGACAATAGATCTAGAGCATACTTCCTTTGTGAGAGAAACAATCCATCATCCAGCTTACAAACTTCAATCC
>CM051387.1:996904-1104404 GCA_028015245.1 Cardamine occulta | reverse complement strand
CGAATTCCTATGAGATTTTAAGAACTAACAAAACTATTGGATAAGCTATAATGGTTGTTTCCTACTTTAACTTGCTTCTACACCTTGGTAGCATGCTTAATCACATCATCAAGAGTGATAAAAGGCTGAATCTAAGCCTTTGATGAAGTTTCATCACTCAAACCCTCTACAAAGCCTACAATGGCTCTGTGTACTTGATGTTGAACATCTCAAAGCAGTTGTAAGAGATCCAACTCCTTTGGTTACAGTTCAACACTTCCTTTTACTCATATTTGTATCTTGAAGGTTCATAACTCTGTTTTTAGGTATATGAGCTGAAAATGGCCAAATCCATGTCAATGTAACCATTGATTCTTCTGATTTACATCAATAGGTGTTGTTTAAGCCTCCATATGTATCTTCTTGCTACAACTCTCCATATTCACCATTAGGAACTCGTATGAGATTCTAAGAACTAACCAAACTATAAGATTCTAACAACTAACAGAACTATGGGATAAACTATAATACATGTTTCTTACTTTTACTTGCTTCTACACCTTGGTAGCATGCTTAATTACATCATCAAGAGTGTTAAAAAGCTGAATCTAAGTCTTTGATGAAGTTTCACCACTCAAACCCTCTAAAAATTCTACAATGGGTCTGTGTACTGGATCTTTAACATCTCAAAGCAGTTGTAAGAGATCCAACTCCTTTGGTTACAGTTCAACACTTCTATTCACTCTTATTTATATCTTAAAGGTTCATAACCATGTTTTTAGGTATATCAGCTGAAAATGGCCATATCCATGTCAGTAAAATCATTGATTGTTCATATTCAGATTAATTGGTGTTGTTTAAGCCTCCATATGTGTCTTCTTGCTACAACTCTCCATATTGACCATAGAAACTCCTACGAGATTCTGAGAACTAACAGAACGATGGGATAAGCTATAATGCTTATTTTTTACTTTGACTTGCTTCTACACCTTGGTATCATGCTTAATCACATCATCAAGAGTGCTAAAAGGCTGAATCTAAGCTTTTGATGAAGTTTCATCACTCAAACTCTCTTAAAAGCCTACAATAGCTCTGTGATCTACAACATCTCAAAGCAGTTGAATGATATCCAACTTCTTTGGTTACAGTTCAGCGCTTCTTTTCTATTCTTATTTGTATCTTGAAGGATCATTATTTTGTTTTGGGGTATATCAGCTGAAAATGGCCAAATCCATGTCAATGAAACCATTGATTCTTCATATTCACATCAATAGGAGTTGTTTAAGCCTCCATATGTGTCTTCTTGCTACAACTCTCCATATTCACCATTAGGAACTCCAATGAGATTCTAACAACTAACAGAACTATGGGATAAGCTGTAATGCTTGTTTCTTACTTTAACTTGCTTCTACACCTTGGTAGCATGCTTAATCGCATCATCAAGACTGCTAAAATGCTGAATCTAAGCCTTTGATGAAGTTTCATCACTCAAACCCTCTTAAAAGCCTACAATGGCTTTGTGTACTTGATCTAGAATATCTCAAAGCAGTTGAATGATATCCAACTCCTTTGGTTACAGTTTAACACTTCTTTTCTACTCTTATTTGTATCTTGAAGGTTCATAATTTTGTTTTTAGGTATATCAGCAAAAAATGGCCAAATCCATGTCAATGAAACCATTGATTCTTCATATTCACATCAATAGGTGTTGTTTAATCCTCCATATGTGTCTTCTTCCTACAACTGTCCATATTCACCATTAGAAATTCTTATGAGATTCTAAGAAATAACAGAACTATGGGATAAGCTATAATAGTTGTTTCTTCCTTTAACTTGCTTCTACACCTTGGTAATATGCTTAATCACATCATCAAGAGTGCTAAAAGGCTGAATCTAAGCTTTTGATGAAGTTTCAACACTCAAACCCTTTCCAAACCCTACAATGGCTCTGTGTATTTGATGTTGAACATATTTAAGCAGTTGTAAAAGATCCAACTCGTTTGGTTACAGTTCAACACTTCTATTCACTTCTATTTGTATATTAAAGGTTCATAACTATATTTTTAGGTATATCAGCTGAAAACGGCCAAATCCATGTCCATTAAACCATTGATTATTCATATTAACATCAAGAGGTGTTGTTTAGGCCTCCATATGTGTGCCTTACTACAACTCTCCATATTCACTATTAGGAACTCCTATGAGATTCTAAGAACTAACAGAATTATGGGATAAGCTATAATGTTTGTTTCTTACTTTAACTTGCTTCTACACCTTGGTAGCATTCTTAATCACATCATCAAGAGTGCTAAAAGGCTGAATCTAAGCCTCTGATGAAGTTTCATCACTTAACCCCTCTACAAAGCCTACAATGGCTCTGTGTACTGGATGTTAAACATCTCCAAGCAGTTGTAAGAGATCCAACTCCTTTGGTTATAGTTCAACACTTCTGTTCACTCTTATTTGTATCTTGAAGGTTCATAACCCTGTTTTTAGGTATATCAGCTGAAAATGGCCAATTCTATGTTAATGAAACCATTGACTCTTCATATTCACATCAGTAGGTGTTGTTTAAACCTTCATATGTGTCTTCTTGCTACAATATCCATATTCACCATTAGAAACGCTTATGAGGTTCTAAGAACTAATAGACCTATAGGATAAGCTATAATGCTTGTTTCTTACTTTGACTTGCTTCTACACCTTGGTAGCATTCTTAATCACATCATCAAGAGTGCTAAAAGGCTGAATCTCAGCCTTTGAAGCAGTTTCATCACTCAAATCCTCTACAAAGCCTACAATGGCTCTGTGTATTGGATTTTGAAAATCTCAAAGAAGTTGTAAGAGATCCAACTCGTTTGGTTATAGTTCAACACTTCTATTCACTCTTATTTGTATCTTGAAGGTTCATAACTCTGTTTTTAGATATATCAACTAAAACTGGCCAAATCCATGTCAATGCAACCATTGATTCTTCATTTTCACATCAATATATTTTGTTTAAGCCTCCATATGTGTCTTCTTGCTACAACTCCCCATATTCACCATTAGGAAATCTTATGACATTCTTAGAACTAACAGAACTATGGGATAAACTGTAGTGCCTGTTTCTTTCTTTTACTTGCTTCTACACTTTGTTAGTATGCTTAATCACATCATCAAGAGTGCTAAAAGGTTGAATCTCAGTCTTTGAAGCAGTTTCATCACTCAAACCCTCTACAAAGCCTACGATGGCTCTATATATTGGATGTTGAAAATCTCAAAGAAGTTGTAAGAGATCCAACTCATTTGGTAAGAGTTTAACACTTCTATTCACTCTTATTTGTATCTTGAAGGTTCATAATCATGTTTTTAGGTATATCACCTGAAAATGGCCACATCCAAGTCAGTAAAATCATTGATTGTTCATATTCACATTAATTGGTGTTGTTTAAGCCTCCATATGTGTCTTCTTGCTACAACTCTCCATATTGACCATAGAAACTCCTACGAGATTCTAAAAACTAATAGAACTATGGGATAAGCTATAATGCTTGTTTCTTACTTTGACTTGATTCTACACCTTGGTAGCATCCTTAATCACATCATCAAGAGTCCTAAAATGCTTAATCTAAGCCTTTGATGAAGTTTCATCACTCAAACCCTCTACAATGGGTCTGGGTACTGGATCTTGAACATCTAAAAGCAGTTGTAAGAGATCAAACTCTTTTGGTTATAGTTTCACACTTCTATTCACTCTTATTTGTATCTTGAAATTTCATAACTCTGTTTTTAGGTATATCAGATGAAAATGGCCAAATCCATGTCAATGAAACCATTGATTCTTCTGATTCACATCAATAGGTGTTGTTTAAGCCTCCATATGTATCTTCTTGCTACAACTCTCAATATTCACCATTAGGAACTCCTATGAGATTCTAAAAACTAATAGAACTATAGGATAAGGTATAATGCTTGTTTCTTACTTTAACTTGCTTCTAGACTTTGGTAGCATGCTTAATCACCTCATCAAGAGTGCTACAAGACTGAATCTAAGTATTTGATGAAGTTTCATCACTCAAACCCTCTTCAAAGCCTACAATGGCTCTGTGTACTGGAACTTAAATATCTCAAAGCAGTTGAAAGAGATCCAACTCCTTTGGTTACAGTTCAACACTTTTATTCACTCTTATTTGTATCTTGAAGGTTCATAACTCTATTTTAGGTATATTAGCTAAAAATGGCCAAATCCATGTCAATGCAACCATTGATTCTTCATTTTCACATCAATAGGTGTTGGTTAAGCCTCCATATGTGTCCTCTTGCTACAACTCCCCATATTCACCATTAGGAACACCTATGAGATTCTAAGAACTAACAGAACTATGGGATAAAGTATAATGCTTGTTTCTTACTTTTACTTGATTCTACACCTTGGTAGCATGCTTAATAACATCATCAAGAGTGTTAAAAGGCTGAATCTAAGTCTTTGATGAAGTTTCACCATTCAAACCCTCTAAAAATCCTACAATGGGTCTGTGTACTGGATCTTGAACATCTCAAAGCAGTTGTAAGAGATCCAACTCCTTTGGTTACAGTTCAACACTTCTATTCACTCTTATTTATATCTTGAAGGTTCATAACCATGTTTTTAGGTATATCAGCTGAAAATGGCCAAATCCATGTCAGTAAAATCATTGATTGTTCATATTCACATTAATTGGTGTTGTTTAAGTCTCCATATGTGTCTTCTTGCTACAACGCTCCATATTGACCATAGAAACTCCTACGAGATTTTGAGAACTAACAGAACGATAGGATAAGCTATAATGCTTGTTTCTTACTTTGAGTTGCTTCTACACCTTGGTAGCATCCTTAATCACATCATCAAGAGTGCTAAAAGGCTGAATCTAAGCCTTTGATGATGTTTCATCACTGAAACCCTCTTAAAAGCCTACAATGGCTCTGTGATCTATAACATCTCAAAGCAGTTGAATGATATCCAACTTCTTTGGTTACAGTTCAACGCTTCTTTTCTATTCTTGTTTGTATCTTGAAGGATCATTATTTTGTTTTGAGGTATATCAGCTGAAAATGGCCAAATCCATGTCAATGAAACCATTGATTCTTCATATTCACATCACTAGGTGTTGTTTATGCCTCCATATGTGTCTTCTTGCTACAACTCTCCATATTCACCATTAGGAACTCCTATGAGATTCTTACTTTAACTTGCTTCTACACCTTGGTAGCATGCTTAATCGCATCATCAAGACTGCTAAAATGCTGAATCTAAGCCTTTGATGAAGTTTCATCACTCAAACCCTCTTAAAAGCCTCCATATGTGTCTTCTTGCTACAATTCTCCATATTGACAATAGAAACTCCCTACGAGATTCTAAGAACTAGAACATATCAAAGCAGTTGAATGATATCCAACTCCATTAGTTAAAGTTGAACACTTCTTTTCTACTCTTGTTTTTATCTTGAAAGTTCATAATTTTGTTTTTAGATATATCAGCTGAAAATGCCCAAATCCATGTCAATGAAACCATTGATTCTTCATATTCACATCAATAGGTGTTGTTTAAACCTCCATATGTGTCTTCTTGCTACAACTCTCCATATTCACCATTAGGAACTCCTATGGAGACTCTAACAACTAACAGAACCATGGGATAAGCTATAATGCTTGCTTCTTACTTTAACATGCTTAAACACTTTGTTAGCATTCTTAATCACATCATCAAAAGTGTTAAAAGGCTGAATCTAAGCCTTTGATGAAGTTTCATCACTCAAACCCTCTACAAAGCCTATATAAGCTCTTTGTACTTTGGATGTTGAACATCTCAAAGCAGTTGTAAGAGATCCAACTCTTTTGGTCACACTTTAAGACTTCTATTCACTCTTATTTGTATCTTGAAGGTTCATAACTAGGTTTTTAGGTATATCAGCTGAAAATAGCCAAATCCATGTCGATAAAACCATTGATTCTTCATATTCATATTCATAGGTGTTGTTTAAGCCTCCATATGTGTCTACTTGCTACAACTGTCTATATTCACCATTAGGAACTCCTATGAGATTCTAACAACTAACAGAACTATGGGATAAGCTATAATGCTTGTTTCTTACGATAACTTGGTTCTACACCTTGGTAGGATGCTTAATCAAATCATGAAGAGTGCTAAAAGGATGAATCTAAGCCTTTGATAAAGTTTCATCACTCAAACCCTCTACAAACATACAATGGCTCTGTGTTTAGGATCTTTAACATCTCAAAGCACTTGTAAGAGATCTAACTCCTTTGGTTACAGTTCAACACTTCTTTCTACTCTTACTTGTATCTTGAAGGTTCATAACTCTTTTTTTAGTGGTATCTGCTAAAAATGGTCAAATCTAGCGTCCATATGTGTCTTCTTGCTACAACTCTCCATACTTACCATTAAGAACTCCTATGAGATTCTAAGAACTAACAAAACTATGGGATAAGCTATAATGCTTGTTTCTAATGATAACTTGGTTCTACACCTTGTTAACATGCTTAATCACATCATCAAGAGTGCTAAAAGGCTGAACCTAGACCTCTGATAATGTTTAAGCACTCAAACCCTCTATAAAGCCTACAATGGCTCGTGGGAATGCAGGTTAAACATCTAAAAGATTTTCTAAGAGATCCAACTCTTTTGGTTATAGTTTCACACTTCTATTCACTCTTATTTGTATCTTGAAAGTTCATAACTCTGTTTTTAGGTATATCAGATGAAAATGGCCAAATCCATGTCAATGAAACCATTGATTCTTGTGATTCACATCAACAGGTGTTGTTTAAGCCTCCATATGTATCTTCTTGCTACAACTCTCCATATTCACCATTAGGAACTCCTATGAGATTCTAAAAACTAATAGAACTATGGGATAAGCTATAATGTTTGTTTCTTACTTTAACTTGCTTCTTGACTTTGGTAGCATGCTTAATCACCTCATCAAGAGTGCTACAAGACTGAATCTAAGTATTTGATGAAGTTTCATCACTCAAACCCTCTTCAAAGCCTACAATGGCTCTGTGTACTGGAACTTAAACATCTCAAAGCAGTTGAAAGAGATCCAACTCCTTTGGTTACAGTTCAACACTTTCATTCACTCTTATTTGTATCTTGAAGTTTCATAACTCTATTTTAGGTATATTAGCTAAAAATGGCCAAATCCATGTCAATGCAACCATTGATTCTTCATTTTCACATCAATAGGTGTTGGTTAAGCCTCCATATGTGTCTTCTTGCTACAACTCCCCATATTCACCATTAGGAACACCTATGAGATTCTAAGAACTAACAGAACTATGGGATAAAGTATAATGCTTGTTTCTTACTTTTACTTGATTCTACACCTTGGTAGCATGCTTAATCACATCATCAAGAGTGTTAAAAGGCTGAATCTAAGTCTTTGATGAAGTTTCACCACTCAACCCCTCTAAAAATCCTACAATGGGTCTGTGTACTGGATCTTGAACATCTCAAAGCAGTTGTAAGAGATCCAACTCCTTTGGTTACAGTTCAACACTTCTATTCACTCTTATTTATATCTTAAAGGTTCATAACCATGTTTTTAGGTATATCAGCTGAAAATGGCCATATCCATGTCAGTAAAATCATTGATTGTTCATATTCAGATTAATTGGTGTTGTTTAAGCCTCCATATGTGTCTTCTTGCTACAACTCTCCATATTGACCATAGAAACTCCTACGAGATTCTGAGAACTAACAGAACGATGGGATAAGCTATAATGCTTATTTTTTACTTTGACTTGCTTCTACACCTTGGTATCATGCTTAATCACATCATCAAGAGTGCTAAAAGGCTGAATCTAAGCTTTTGATGAAGTTTCATCACTCAAACTCTCTTAAAAGCCTACAATAGCTCTGTGATCTACAACATCTCAAAGCAGTTGAATGATATCCAACTTCTTTGGTTACAGTTCAGCGCTTCTTTTCTATTCTTATTTGTATCTTGAAGGATCATTATTTTGTTTTGGGGTATATCAGCTGAAAATGGCCAAATCCATGTCAATGAAACCATTGATTCTTCATATTCACATCAATAGGAGTTGTTTAAGCCTCCATATGTGTCTTCTTGCTACAACTCTCCATATTCACCATTAGGAACTCCAATGAGATTCTAACAACTAACAGAACTATGGGATAAGCTGTAATGCTTGTTTCTTACTTTAACTTGCTTCTACACCTTGGTAGCATGCTTAATCGCATCATCAAGACTGCTAAAATGCTGAATCTAAGCCTTTGATGAAGTTTCATCACTCAAACCCTCTTAAAAGCCTACAATGGCTTTGTGTACTTGATCTAGAATATCTCAAAGCAGTTGAATGATATCCAACTCCTTTGGTTACAGTTTAACACTTCTTTTCTACTCTTATTTGTATCTTGAAGGTTCATAATTTTGTTTTTAGGTATATCAGCAAAAAATGGCCAAATCCATGTCAATGAAACCATTGATTCTTCATATTCACATCAATAGGTGTTGTTTAATCCTCCATATGTGTCTTCTTCCTACAACTCTCCATATTCACCATTAGAAATTCTTATGAGATTCTAAGAAATAACAGAACTATGGGATAAGCTATAATAGTTGTTTCTTCCTTTAACTTGCTTCTACACCTTGGTAATATGCTTAATCACATCATCAAGAGTGCTAAAAGGCTGAATCTAAGCTTTTGATGAAGTTTCAACACTCAAACCCTCTCCAAACCCTACAATGGCTCTGTGTATTTGATGTTGAACATATTTAAGCAGTTGTAAAAGATCCAACTCGTTTGGTTACAATTCAACACTTCTATTCACTTCTATTTGTATATTAAAGGTTCATAACTATATTTTTAGGTATATCAGCTGAAAACGGCCAAATCCATGTCCATTAAACCATTGATTATTCATATTAACATCAAGAGGTGTTGTTTAGGCCTCCATATGTGTCGTCTTACTACAACTCTCCATATTCACTATTAGGAACTCCTATGAGATTCTAAGAACTAACAGAATTATGGGATAAGCTATAATGTTTGTTTCTTACTTTAACTTGCTTCTACACCTTGGTAGCATTCTTAATCACATCATCAAGAGTGCTAAAAGGCTGAATCTAAGCCTCTGATGAAGTTTCATCACTTAACCCCTCTACAAAGCCTACAATGGCTCTGTGTACTAGATGTTAAACATCTCCAAGCAGTTGTAAGAGATCCAACTCCTTTGGTTATAGTTCAACACTTTTGTTCACTCTTATTTGTATCTTGAAGGTTCATAACCCTGTTTTTAGGTATATCAGCTGAAAATGGCCAATTCTATGTTAATGAAACCATTGACTCTTCATATTCACATCAGTAGGTGTTGTTTAAACCTTCATATGTGTCTTCTTGCTACAATATCCATATTCACCATTAGAAACGCTTATGAGGTTCTAAGAACTAATAGAACTATAGGATAAGCTATAATGCTTGTTTCTTACTTTGACTTGCTTCTACACCTTGGTAGCATTCTTAATCACATCATCAAGAGTGCTAAAAGGCTGAATCTCAGCCTTTGAAGCAGTTTCATCACTCAAATCCTCTACAAAGCCTACAATGGCTCTGTGTATTGGATTTTGAAAATCTCAAAGAAGTTGTAAGAGATCCAACTCGTTTGGTTATAGTTCAACACTTCTATTCACTCTTATTTGTATCTTGAAGGTTCATAACTCTGTTTTTAGATATATCAACTAAAACTGGCCAAATCCATGTCAATGCAACCATTGATTCTTCATTTTCACATCAATATATTTTGTTTAAGCCTCCATATGTGTCTTCTTGCTACAACTCCCCATATTCACCATTAGGAAATCTTATGACATTCTTAGAACTAACAGAACTATGGGATAAACTGTAGTGCCTGTTTCTTTCTTTTACTTGCTTCTACACTTTGTTAGTATGCTTAATCACATCATCAAGAGTGCTAAAAGGTTGAATCTCAGTCTTTGAAGCAGTTTCATCACTCAAACCCTCTACAAAGCCTACGATGGCTCTATATATTGGATGTTGAAAATCTCAAAGAAGTTGTAAGAGATCCAACTCATTTGGTAAGAGTTTAACACTTCTATTCACTCTTATTTGTATCTTGAAGGTTCATAATCATGTTTTTAGGTATATCACCTGAAAATGGCCACATCCAAGTCAGTAAAATCATTGATTGTTCATATTCACATTAATTGGTGTTGTTTAAGCCTCCATATGTGTCTTCTTGCTACAACTCTCCATATTGACCATAGAAACTCCTACGAGATTCTAAAAACTAATAGAACTATGGGATAAGCTATAATGCTTGTTTCTTACTTTGACTTGATTCTACACCTTGGTAGCATCCTTAATCACATCATCAAGAGTCCTAAAATGCTTAATCTAAGCCTTTGATGAAGTTTCATCACTCAAACCCTCTACAATGGGTCTGGGTACTGGATCTTGAACATCTAAAAGCAGTTGTAAGAGATCAAACTCTTTTGGTTATAGTTTCACACTTCTATTCACTCTTATTTGTATCTTGAAATTTCATAACTCTGTTTTTAGGTATATCAGATGAAAATGGCCAAATCCATGTCAATGAAACCATTGATTCTTCTGATTCACATCAATAGGTGTTGTTTAAGCCTCCATATGTATCTTCTTGCTACAACTCTCAATATTCACCATTAGGAACTCCTATGAGATTCTAAAAACTAATAGAACTATAGGATAAGCTATAATGCTTGTTTCTTACTTTAACTTGCTTCTAGACTTTGGTAGCATGCTTAATCACCTCATCAAGAGTGCTACAAGACTGAATCTAAGTATTTGATGAAGTTTCATCACTCAAACCCTCTTCAAAGCCTACAATGGCTCTGTGTACTGGAACTTAAATATCTCAAAGCAGTTGAAAGAGATCCAACTCCTTTGGTTACAGTTCAACACTTTTATTCACTCTTATTTGTATCTTGAAGGTTCATAACTCTATTTTAGGTATATTAGCTAAAAATGGCCAAATCCATGTCAATGCAACCATTGATTCTTCATTTTCACATCAATAGGTGTTGGTTAAGCCTCCATATGTGTCCTCTTGCTACAACTCCCCATATTCACCATTAGGAACACCTATGAGATTCTAAGAACTAACAGAACTATGGGATAAAGTATAATGCTTGTTTCTTACTTTTACTTGATTCTACACCTTGGTAGCATGCTTAATCACATCATCAAGAGTGTTAAAAGGCTGAATCTAAGTCTTTGATGAAGTTTCACCATTCAAACCCTCTAAAAATCCTACAATGGGTCTGTGTACTGGATCTTGAACATCTCAAAGGAGTTGTAAGAGATCCAACTCCTTTGGTTACAGTTCAACACTTCTATTCACTCTTATTTATATCTTGAAGGTTCATAACCATGTTTTTAGGTATATCAGCTGAAAATGGCCAAATCCATGTCAGTAAAATCATTGATTGTTCATATTCACATTAATTGGTGTTGTTTAAGTCTCCATATGTGTCTTCTTGCTACAACTCTCCATATTGACCATAGAAACTCCTACGAGATTTTGAGAACTAACAGAACGATAGGATAAGCTATAATGCTTGTTTCTTACTTTGAGTTGCTTCTACACCTTGGTAGCATGCTTAATCACATCATCAAGAGTGCTAAAAGGCTGAATCTAAGCCTTTGATGATGTTTCATCACTGAAACCCTCTTAAAAGCCTACAATGGCTCTGTGATCTACAACATCTCAAAGCAGTTGAATGATATCCAACTTCTTTGGTTACAGTTCAACGCTTCTTTTCTATTCTTGTTTGTATCTTGAAGGATCATTATTTTGTTTTGAGGTATATCAGCTGAAAATGGCCAAATCCATGTCAATGAAACCATTGATTCTTCATATTCACATCACTAGGTGTTGTTTATGCCTCCATATGTGTCTTCTTGCTACAACTCTCCATATTCACCATTAGGAACTCCTATGAGATTCTTACTTTAACTTGCTTCTACACCTTGGTAGCATGCTTAATCGCATCATCAAGACTGCTAAAATGCTGAATCTAAGCCTTTGATGAAGTTTCATCACTCAAACCCTCTTAAAAGCCTCCATATGTGTCTTCTTGCTACAATTCTCCATATTGACAATAGAAACTCCTACGAGATTCTAAGAACTAGAACATATCAAAGCAGTTGAATGATATCCAACTCCATTAGTTAAAGTTGAACACTTCTTTTCTACTCTTGTTTTTATCTTGAAAGTTCATAATTTTGTTTTTAGATATATCAGCTGAAAATGCCCAAATCCATGTCAATGAAACCATTGATTCTTCATATTCACATCAATAGGTGTTGTTTAAACCTCCATATGTGTCTTCTTGCTACAACTCTCCATATTCACCATTAGGAACTCCTATGGAGACTCTAACAACTAACAGAACCATGGGATAAGCTATAATGCTTGCTTCTTACTTTAACATGCTTAAACACTTTGTTAGCATTCTTAATCACATCATCAAAAGTGTTAAAAGGCTGAATCTAAGCCTTTGATGAAGTTTCATCACTCAAACCCTCTACAAAGCCTATATAAGCTCTTTGTACTGGATGTTGAACATCTCAAAGCAGTTGTAAGAGATCCAACTCTTTTGGTCACACTTTAAGACTTCTATTCACTCTTATTTGTATCTTGAAGGTTCATAACTAGGTTTTTAGGTATATCAGCTGAAAATAGCCAAATCCATGTCGATAAAACCATTGATTCTTCATATTCATATTCATAGGTGTTGTTTAAGCCTCCATATGTGTCTACTTGCTACAACTGTCTATATTCACCATTAGGAACTCCTATGAGATTCTAACAACTAACAGAACTATGGGATAAGCTATAATGCTTGTTTCTTACGATAACTTGGTTCTACACCTTGGTAGGATGCTTAATCAAATCATGAAGAGTGCTAAAAGGATGAATCTAAGCCTTTGATAAAGTTTCATCACTCAAACCCTCTACAAACATACAATGGCTCTGTGTTTAGGATCTTTAACATCTCAAAGCACTTGTAAGAGATCTAACTCCTTTGGTTACAGTTCAACACTTCTTTCTACTCTTACTTGTATCTTGAAGGTTCATAACTCTTTTTTTAGTGGTATCTGCTAAAAATGGTCAAATCTAGCGTCCATATGTGTCTTCTTGCTACAACTCTCCATACTTACCATTAAGAACTCCTATGAGATTCTAAGAACTAACAAAACTATGGGATAAGCTATAATGCTTGTTTCTAATGATAACTTGGTTCTACACCTTGTTAACATGCTTAATCACATCATCAAGAGTGCTAAAAGGCTGAACCTAGACCTCTGATAATGTTTAAGCACTCAAACCCTCTATAAAGCCTACAATGGCTCTGTGTAATGCATGTTAAACATCTAAAAGATTTTCTAAGAGATCCAACTCTTTTGGTTATAGTTTCACACTTCTATTCACTCTTATTTGTATCTTGAAAGTTCATAACTCTGTTTTTAGGTATATCAGATGAAAATGGCCAAATCCATGTCAATGAAACCATTGATTCTTGTGATTCACATCAACAGGTGTTGTTTAAGCCTCCATATGTATCTTCTTGCTACAACTCTCCATATTCACCATTAGGAACTCCTATAAGATTCTAAAAACTAATAGAACTATGGGATAAGCTATAATGTTTGTTTCTTACTTTAACTTGCTTCTTGACTTTCGTAGCATGCTTAATCACCTCATCAAGAGTGCTACAAGACTGAATCTAAGTACTTGATGAAGTTTCATCACTCAAACCCTCTTCAAAGCCTACAATGGCTCTGTGTACTGGAACTTAAACATCTCAAAGCAGTTGAAAGAGATCCAACTCCTTTGGTTACAGTTCAACACTTTCATTCACTCTTATTTGTATCTTGAAGTTTCATAACTCTATTTTAGGTATATTAGCTAAAAATGGCCAAATCCATGTCAATGCAACCATTGATTCTTCATTTTCACATCAATAGGTGTTGGTTAAGCCTCCATATGTGTCTTCTTGCTACAACTCCCCATATTCACCATTAGGAACACCTATGAGATTCTAAGAACTAACAGAACTATGGGATAAAGTATAATGCTTGTTTCTTACTTTTACTTGATTCTACACCTTGGTAGGATGCTTAATCACATCATCAAGAGTGTTAAAAGGCTGAATCTAAGTCTTTGATGAAGTTTCACCACTCAAACCCTCTAAAAATCCTACAATGGGTCTGTGTACTGGATCTTGAACATCTCAAAGCAGTTGTAAGAGATCCAACTCCTTTGGTTACAGTTCAACACTTCTATTCACTCTTATTTATATCTTGAAGGTTCATAACCATGTTTTTAGGTATATCAGCTGAAAATGGCCAAATCCATGTCAATGAAACCAGTGATTCTTCATATTCACATCAATAGGTGTTGTTTAAACCTCCATATTTGTCTTCTTGCTACAACTCTCCATATTCACCATTAGGAACTCCTATGAGATTCTAAAAACTAATAGAACTATGGGATAGCGATAATGTTTGTTTCTTACTTTAACTTGCTTCTTGACTTTGGTAGCATGCTTAATCACCTCATCAAGAGTGCTACAAGACTGAATCTAAGTATTTGATGAAGTTTCATCACTCAAACCCTCTTCAAAGCCTACAATGGCTCTGTGTACTGAACTTAAACATCTCAAAGCAGTTGAAAGAGATCCAACTCCTTTGGTTACAGTTCAACACTTTCATTCACTCTTATTTGTATCTTGAAGTTTCATAACTCTATTTTAGGTATATTAGCTAAAAATGGCCAAATCCATGTCAATGCAACCATTGATTCTTCATTTTCACATCAACAGGTGTTGTTTAAGCCTCCATATGTATCTTCTTGCTACAACTCTCCATATTCACCATTAGGAACTCCTATGAGATTCTAAAAACTAATAGAACTATGGGATAAGCTATAATGTTTGTTTCTTACTTTAACTTGTCTTGACTTTGGTAGCATGCTTAATCACCTCATCAAGAGTGCTACAAGACTGAATCTAAGTATTTGATGAAGTTTCATCACTCAAACCCTCTTCAAAGCCTACAATGGCTCTGTGTACTGGAACTTAAACATCTCAAAGCAGTTGAAAGAGATCCAACTCCTTTGGTTACAGTTCAACACTTTCATTCACTCTTATTTGTATCTTGAAGTTTCATAACTCTATTTTAGGTATATTAGCTAAAAATGGCCAAATCCATGTCAATGCAACCATTGATTCTTCATTTTCACATCAATAGGTGTTGGTTAAGCCTCCATATGTGTCTTCTTGCTACAACTCCCCATATTCACCATTAGGAACACCTATGAGATTCTAAGAACTAACAGAACTATGGGATAAAGTATAATGCTTGTTTCTTACTTTTACTTGATTCTACACCTTGGTAGGATGCTTAATCACATCATCAAGAGTGTTAAAAGGCTGAATCTAAGTCTTTGATGAAGTTTCACCACTCAAACCCTCTAAAAATCCTACAATGGGTCTGTGTACTGGATCTTGAACATCTCAAAGCAGTTGTAAGAGATCCAACTCCTTTGGTTACAGTTCAACACTTCTATTCACTCTTATTTATATCTTGAAGGTTCATAACCATGTTTTTAGGTATATCAGCTGAAAATGGCCAAATCCATGTCAGTAAAATCATTGATTGTTCATATTCACATTAATTGGTGTTGTTTAAGCCTCCATATGTGTCTTCTTGCTACAACTCTCCATATTCACCATTAGGAACTCCTATGAGATTCTAAAAACTAATAGAACTATGGGATAAGCGATAATGTTTGTTTCTTACTTTAACTTGCTTCTTGACTTTGGTAGCATGCTTAATCACCTCATCAAGAGTGCTACAAGACTGAATCTAAGTATTTGATGAAGTTTCATCACTCAAACCCTCTTCAAAGCCTACAATGGCTCTGTGTACTGGAACTTAAACATCTCAAAGCAGTTGAAAGAGATCCAACTCCTTTGGTTACAGTTCAACACTTTCATTCACTCTTATTTGTATCTTGAAGTTTCATAACTCTATTTTAGGTATATTAGCTAAAATGGCCAAATCCTTATCAATGCAACCATTGATTCTTCATTTTCACATCAACAGGTGTTGTTTAAGCCTCCATATGTATCTTCTTGCTACAACTCTCCATATTCACCATTAGGAACTCCTATGAGATTCTAAAAACTAATAGAACTATGGGATAAGCTATAATGTTTGTTTCTTACTTTAACTTGCTTCTTGACTTTGGTAGCATGCTTAATCACCTCATCAAGAGTGCTACAAGACTGAATCTAAGTATTTGATGAAGTTTCATCACACAAACCTTGTACATAGCCTACAATGGCTCTGTGCTTGGAACTTAAACATCTCAAAGCAGTTGAAAGAGATCCAACTCCTTTGGTTACAGTTCAACACTTTCATTCACTCTTATTTGTATCTTGAAGTTTCATAACTCTATTTTAGGTATATTAGCTAAAAATGGCCAAATCCATGTCAATGCAACCATTGATTCTTCATTTTCACATCAATAGGTGTTGGTTAAGCCTCCATATGTGTCTTCTTGCTACAACTCCCCATATTCACCATTAGGAACACCTATGAGATTCTAAGAACTAACAGAACTATGGGATAAAGTATAATGCTTGTTTCTTACTTTTTACTTGATTCTACACCTTGGTAGGATGCTTAATCACATCATCAAGAGTGTTAAAAGGCTGAATCTAAGTCTTTGATGAAGTTTCACCACTCAAACCCTCTAAAAATCCTACAATGGGTCTGTGTATGGATCGTGAACATCTCAAAGCAGTTGTAAGAGATCCAACTCCTTTGGTTACAGTTCAACACTTCTATTCACTCTTATTTATATCTTGAAGGTTCATAACCATGTTTTTAGGTATATCAGCTGAAAATGGCCAAATCCATGTCAGTAAAATCATTGATTGTTCATATTCACATTAATTGGTGTTGTTTAAGCCTCCATATGTGTCTTCTTGCTACAACTCTCCATATTCACCATTAGGAACTCCTATGAGATTCTAAAAACTAATAGAACTATGGGATAAGCGATAATGTTTGTTTCTTACTTTAACTTGCTTCTTGACTTTGGTAGCATGCTTAATCACCTCATCAAGAGTGCTACAAGACTGAATCTAAGTATTTGATGAAGTTTCATCACTCAAACCCTCTTCAAAGCCTACAATGGCTCTGTGTACTGGAACTTAAACATCTCAAAGCAGTTGAAAGAGATCCAACTCCTTTGGTTACAGTTCAACACTTTCATTCACTCTTATTTGTATCTTGAAGTTTCATAACTCTATTTTAGGTATATTAGCTAAAAATGGCCAAATCCATGTCAATGCAACCATTGATTCTTCATTTTCACATCAACAGGTGTTGTTTAAGCCTCCATATGTATCTTCTTGCTACAACTCTCCATATTCACCATTAGGAACTCCTATGAGATTCTAAAAACTAATAGAACTATGGGATAAGCTATAATGTTTGTTTCTTACTTTAACTTGCTTCTTGACTTTGGTAGCATGCTTAATCACCTCATCAAGAGTGCTACAAGACTGAATCTAAGTATTTGATGAAGTTTCATCACTCAAACCCTCTTCAAAGCCTACAATGGCTCTGTGTACTGGAACTTAAACATCTCAAAGCAGTTGAAAGAGATCCAACTCCTTTGGTTACAGTTCAACACTTTCATTCACTCTTATTTGTATCTTGAAGTTTCATAACTCTATTTTAGGTATATTAGCTAAAAATGGCCAAATCCATGTCAATGCAACCATTGATTCTTCATTTTCACATCAATAGGTGTTGGTTAAGCCTCCATATGTGTCTTCTTGCTACAACTCCCCATATTCACCATTAGGAACACCTATGAGATTCTAAGAACTAACAGAACTATGGGATAAAGTATAATGCTTGTTTCTTACTTTTACTTGATTCTACACCTTGGTAGCATGCTTAATCACATCATCAAGAGTGTTAAAAGGCTGAATCTAAGTCTTTGATGAAGTTTCACCACTCAAACCCTCTAAAAATCCTACAATGGGTCTGTGTACTGGATCTTGAACATCTCAAAGCAGTTGTAAGAGATCCAACTCCTTTGGTTACAGTTCAACACTTCTATTCACTCTTATTTATATCTTGAAGGTTCATAACCATGTTTTTAGGTATATCAGCTGAAAATGGCCAAATCCATGTCAGTAAAATCATTGATTGTTCATATTCACATTAATTGGTGTTGTTTAAGCCTCCATATATGTCTTCTTGCTACAACTCTCCATATTCACCATTAGGAACTCCTATGAGATTCTAAAAACTAATAGAACTATGGGATAAGCGATAATGTTTGTTTCTTACTTTAACTTGCTTCTTGACTTTGGTAGCATGCTTAATCACCTCATCAAGAGTGCTACAAGACTGAATCTAAGTATTTGATGAAGTTTCATCACTCAAACCCTCTTCAAAGCCTACAATGGCTCTGTGTACTGAACTTAAACATCTCAAAGCAGTTGAAAGAGATCCAACTCCTTTGGTTACAGTTCAACACTTTCATTCACTCTTATTTGTATCTTGAAGTTTCATAACTCTATTTTAGGTATATTAGCTAAAAATGGCCAAATCCATGTCAATGCAACCATTGATTCTTCATTTTCACATCAACAGGTGTTGTTTAAGCCTCCATATGTATCTTCTTGCTACAACTCTCCATATTCACCATTAGGAACTCCTATGAGATTCTAAAAACTAATAGAACTATGGGATAAGCTATAATGTTTGTTTCTTACTTTAACTTGCTTCTTGACTTTGGTAGCATGCTTAATCACCTCATCAAGAGTGCTACAAGACTGAATCTAAGTATTTGATGAAGTTTCATCACTCAAACCCTCTTCAAAGCCTACAATGGCTCTGTGTACTGGAACTTAAACATCTCAAAGCAGTTGAAAGAGATCCAACTCCTTTGGTTACAGTTCAACACTTTCATTCACTCTTATTTGTATCTTGAAGTTTCATAACTCTATTTTAGGTATATTAGCTAAAAATGGCCAAATCCATGTCAATGCAACCATTGATTCTTCATTTTCACATCAATAGGTGTTGGTTAAGCCTCCATATGTGTCTTCTTGCTACAACTCCCCATATTCACCATTAGGAACACCTATGAGATTCTAAGAACTAACAGAACTATGGGATAAAGTATAATGCTTGTTTCTTACTTTTACTTGATTCTACACCTTGGTAGCATGCTTAATCACATCATCAAGAGTGTTAAAAGGCTGAATCTAAGTCTTTGATGAAGTTTCACCACTCAAACCCTCTAAAAATCCTACAATGGGTCTGTGTACTTGGATCTTGAACATCTCAAAGCAGTTGTAAGAGATCCAACTCCTTTGGTTACAGTTCAACACTTCTATTCACTCTTATTTATATCTTGAAGGTTCATAACCATGTTTTTAGGTATATCAGCTGAAAATGGCCGAATCCATGTCGGTAAAATCATTGATTGTTCATATTCACATTAATTGGTGTTGTTTAAGCCCCCATACGTGTCTTCTTGCTACAACTCTCCATATTCACCATTAGGAACTCCTATGAGATTCTAAAAACTAATAGAACTATGGGATAGCGATAATGTTTGTTTCTTACTTTAACTTGCCTATTGACTTTGGTAGCATGCTTAATCCCATCATCAAGAGTGCTACAAGACTGAATCTAAGTATTTGATGAAGTTTCATCACTCAAACCCTCTTCAAAGCCTACAATGGCTCTGTGTACTTGGAACTTAAACATCTCAAAGCAGTTGAAAGAGATCCAACTCCTTTGGTTACAGTTCAACACTTTCATTCACTCTTATTTGTATCTTGAAGTTTCATAACTCTATTTTAGGTATATTAGCTAAAAATGGCCAAATCCATGTCAATGCAACCATTGATTCTTCATTTTCACATCAACAGGTGTTGTTTAAGCCTCCATATGTATCTTCTTGCTACAACTCCTAAATTCACCATTAGAGACTCCTATGAGATTCCTAGAACTAACAGAACTATGGGATAAGCTATAATGTTTGTTTCTTACTTTAACTTGCTTCTTGACTTTGGTAGCATGCTTAATCACCTCATCAAGAGTGCTACAAGACTGAATCTAAGTATTTGATGAAGTTTCATCACTCAAACCCTCTTCAAAGCCTACAATGGCTCTGTGTACTGGAACTTAAACATCTCAAAGCAGTTGAAAGAGATCCAACTCCTTTGGTTACAGTTCAACACTTTCATTCACTCTTATTTGTATCTTGAAGTTTCATAACTCTATTTTAGGTATATTAGCTAAAAATGGCCAAATCCATGTCAATGCAACCATTGATTCTTCATTTTCACATCAATAGGTGTTGGTTAAGCCTCCATATGTGTCTTCTTGCTACAACTCCCCATATTCACCATTAGGAACACCTATGAGATTCTAAGAACTAACAGAACTATGGGATAAAGTATAATGCTTGTTTCTTACTTTTACTTGATTCTACACCTTGGTAGCATGCTTAATCACATCATCAAGAGTGTTAAAAGGCTGAATCTAAGTCTTTGATGAAGTTTCACCACTCAAACCCTCTAAAAATCCTACAATGGGTCTGTGTACTGGATCTTGAACATCTCAAAGCAGTTGTAAGAGATCCAACTCCTTTGGTTACAGTTCAACACTTCTATTCACTCTTATTTATATCTTGAAGGTTCAGAACCATGTTTTTAGGTATATCAGCTGAAAATGGCCAAATCCATGTCAGTAAAATCATTGATTGTTCATATTCACATTAATTGGTGTTGTTTAAGCCTCCATATGTGTCTTCTTGCTACAACTCTCCATATTCACCATTAGGAACTCCTATGAGATTCTAAAAACTAATAGAACTATGGGATAGCGATAATGTTTGTTTCTTACTTGAACTTGCTTCTTGACTTTGGTAGCATGCTTAATCACCTCATCAAGAGTGCTACAAGACTGAATCTAAGTATTTGATGAAGTTTCATCACTCAAACCCTCTTCAAAGCCTACAATGGCTCTGTGTACTGGAACTTAAACATCTCAAAGCAGTTGAAAGAGATCCAACTCCTTTGGTTACAGTTCAACACTTTCATTCACTCTTATTTGTATCTTGAAGTTTCATTACTCTATTTTAGGTATATTAGCTAAAAATGGCCAAATCCATGTCAATGCAACCATTGATTCTTCATTTTCACATCAATAGGTGTTGGTTAAGCCTCCATATGTGTCTTCTTGCTACAACTCCCCATATTCACCATTAGGAACACCTATGAGATTCTAAGAACTAACAGAACTATGGGATAAAGTATAATGCTTGTTTCTTACTTTTTACTTGATTCTACACCTTGGTAGCATGCTTAATCACATCATCAAGAGTGTTAAAAGGCTGAATCTAAGTCTTTGATGAAGTTTCACCACTCAAACCCTCTAAAAATCCTACAATGGGTCTGTGTACTGGATCTTGAACATCTCAAAGCAGTTGTAAGAGATCCAACTCCTTTGGTTACAGTTCAACACTTCTATTCACTCTTATTTATATCTTGAAGGTTCATATCGATGTTTTTAGGTATAGCAGCTGAATATGGCTAAATCCATGTCAGTGATATCAATGATTGTGCCTATTCACATTAACTAGTGTTGTTTTAGCCTCCATATGCGCCTTCTTGCTACAACTCTCCATATTCACCATTAGGAACTCCTATGAGATTCTAAAAACTAATAGAACTATGGGATAAGCGATAATGTTTGTTTCTTACTTTAACTTGCTTCTTGACTTTGGTAGCATGCTTAATCACCTCATCAAGAGTGCTACAAGACTGAATCTAAGTCTTTGATGAAGTTGCATCAGTCAAACCCTCTTCAAAGCCTACAATGGCTCTGTGTACTTTGGAACTTAAACATCTCAAAGCAGTTGAAAGAGATCCAACTCCTTTGGTTACAGTTCAACACTTTCATTCACTCTTATTTGTATCTTGAAGTTTCATAACTCTATTTTAGGTATATTAGCTAAAAATGGCCAAATCCATGTCAATGCAACCATTGATTCTTCATTTTCACATCAATAGGTGTTGGTTAAGCCTCCATATGTGTCTTCTTGCTACAACTCCCCATATTCACCATTAGGAACACCTATGAGATTCTAAGAACTAACAGAACTATGGGATAAAGTATAATGCTTGTTTCTTACTTTTACTTGATTCTACACCTTGGTAGCATGCTTAATCACATCATCAAGGGTGTTAAAAGACTGAATCTAAGTCTTTGATGAAGTTTCACCACTTAAACCCTCTAAATATCCTACAATGGGTCTGTGTACTGGATCTTGAACATCTCAAAGCAGTTGTAAGAGATCCAACTCCTTTGGTTACAGTTCAACACTTCTATTCACTCTTATTTATATCTTGAAGGTTCATAACCATGTTTTTAGGTATATCAGCTGAAAATGGCCAAATCCATGTCAGTAAAATCATTGATTGTTCATATTCACATTAATTGGTGTTGTTTAAGCCTCCATATGTGTCTTCTTGCTACAACTCTCCATATTGACCATAGAAACTCCTACGAGATTTTGAGAACTAACAGAACGATAGGATAAGCTATAATGCTTGTTTCTTACTTTGAGTTGCTTCTACACCTTGGTAGCATGCTTAATCACATCATCAAGAGTGCTAAAAGGCTGAATCTAAGCCTTTGATGATGTTTCATCACTGAAACCCTCTTAAAAGCCTACAATGGCTCTGTGATCTACAACATCTCAAAGCAGTTGAATGATATCCAACTTCTTTGGTTACAGTTCAACGCTTCTTTTCTATTCTTGTTTGTATCTTGAAGGATCATTATTTTGTTTTGAGGTATATCAGCTGAAAATGGCCAAATCCATGTCAATGAAACCATTGATTCTTCATATTCACATCACTAGGTGTTGTTTATGCCTCCATATGTGTCTTCTTGCTACAACTCTCCATATTCACCATTAGGAACTCCTATGAGATTCTTACTTTAACTTGCTTCTACACCTTGGTAGCATGCTTAATCGCATCATCAAGACTGCTAAAATGCTGAATCTAAGCCTTTGATGAAGTTTCATCACTCAAACCCTCTTAAAAGCCTCCATATGTGTCTTCTTGCTACAATTCTCCATATTGACAATAGAAACTCCTACGAGATTCTAAGAACTAGAACATATCAAAGCAGTTGAATGATATCCAACTCCATTAGTTAAAGTTGAACACTTCTTTTCTACTCTTGTTTTTATCTTGAAAGTTCATAATTTTGTTTTTAGATATATCAGCTGAAAATGCCCAAATCCATGTCAATGAAACCATTGATTCTTCATATTCACATCAATAGGTGTTGTTTAAACCTCCATATGTGTCTTCTTGCTACAACTCTCCATATTCACCATTAGGAACTCCTATGGAGACTCTAACAACTAACAGAACCATGGGATAAGCTATAATGCTTGCTTCTTACTTTAACATGCTTAAACACTTTGTTAGCATTCTTAATCACATCATCAAAAGTGTTAAAAGGCTGAATCTAAGCCTTTGATGAAGTTTCATCACTCAAACCCTCTACAAAGCCTATATAAGCTCTTTGTACTGGATGTTGAACATCTCAAAGCAGTTGTAAGAGATCCAACTCTTTTGGTCACACTTTAAGACTTCTATTCACTCTTATTTGTATCTTGAAGGTTCATAACTAGGTTTTTAGGTATATCAGCTGAAAATAGCCAAATCCATGTCGATAAAACCATTGATTCTTCATATTCATATTCATAGGTGTTGTTTAAGCCTCCATATGTGTCTACTTGCTACAACTGTCTATATTCACCATTAGGAACTCCTATGAGATTCTAACAACTAACAGAACTATGGGATAAGCTATAATGCTTGTTTCTTACGATAACTTGGTTCTACACCTTGGTAGGATGCTTAATCAAATCATGAAGAGTGCTAAAAGGCTGAATCTAAGCCTTTGATAAAGTTTCATCACTCAAACCCTCTACAAACATACAATGGCTCTGTGTTTAGGATCTTTAACATCTCAAAGCACTTGTAAGAGATCTAACTCCTTTGGTTACAGTTCAACACTTCTTTCTACTCTTACTTGTATCTTGAAGGTTCATAACTCTTTTTTTAGTGGTATCTGCTGAAAATGGTCAAATCTAGCGTCCTTATGTGTCTTCTTGCTACAACTCTCCATACTTACCATTAAGAACTCCTATGAGATTCTAAGAACTAACAAAACTATGGGATAAGCTATAATGCTTGTTTCTAATGATAACTTGGTTCTACACCTTGTTAACATGCTTAATCACATCATCAAGAGTGCTGAAAGGCTGAACCTAGACCTCTGATAATGTTTAAGCACTCAAACCCTCTATAAAGCCTACAATGGCTCTGTGTAATGCATGTTAAACATCTAAAAGATTTTCTAAGAGATCCAACTCTTTTGGTTATAGTTTCACACTTCTATTCACTCTTATTTGTATCTTGAAAGTTCATAACTCTGTTTTTAGGTATATCAGATGAAAATGGCCAAATCCATGTCAATGAAACCATTGATTCTTGTGATTCACATCAATAGGTGTTGTTTAAGCCTCCATATGTATCTTCTTGTTACAACTCTCCATATTCACCATTAGGAACTCCTATGAGATTCTAAAAACTAATAGAACTATGGGATAAGCTATAATGTTTGTTTCTTACTTTAACTTGCTTCTTGACTTTGGTAGCATGCTTAATCACCTCATCAAGAGTGCTACAAGACTGAATCTAAGTATTTGATGAAGTTTCATCACTCAAACCCTCTTCAAAGCCTACAATGGCTCTGTGTACTGGAACTTAAACATCTCAAAGCAGTTGAAAGAGATCCAACTCCTTTGGTTACAGTTCAACACTTTCATTCACTCTTATTTGTATCTTGAAGTTTCATAACTCTATTTTAGGTATATTAGCTAAAAATGGCCAAATCCATGTCAATGCAACCATTGATTCTTCATTTTCATATCAATAGGTGTTGGTTAAGCCTCCATATATGTCTTCTTGCTACAACTTATTAATCAAGCAACAAATACCCAAAAAGGAATAAAAGAAGAGAGGCCCAAGAAGAGAAGGCCAGAACTGACGCCCAAATTGTTTTCGTCTCCAACAGCTCTATTTTGAACTCCAACGGCTCTATTACTATTCCCAACGGATAGATTAGACTCTGAACTACAAGATACACCTAGTTATTTTTGCGTTTAAGAGTTCTATAAATATGTAATCCATTGTAACACTTTACAACTACTGAGATAATAAAATCTCATAAGAGATAATAAAATCTCTCTATTCTCAATCTTATTATTATTCATTCAGCTACTCTCATTCTTGTTTCTAGCAAACTTAAACTCTGAATTCTAACATGGTATCAGAGCTTTGATCCATAAACAAGATCAAGTTTTTGATTTCCTCATTCTCTTCATCTGTTTCTTTTTTTTTTTCAAAATTGACATTATTCTGACCGGAAAATTTGAGAAACTGGTTCTTCAAGATTCAGCCCTCCTCTTTGTCTCCTTTGCATTTACGCCATCTCCTACTTCATATTCAAAGCTTCCATAGCATTCACAAGCTCTACAGAGCCCCAAATCAAAAGAATTTTTTTGAAAATTCAAATTTCATTTTTGTATCTTTTTCTTGCCTTCTCCAAAAATTTCTTTTGGTTTTCCTGAAATACATCCTTTTAACTTCCTCCAAAAGCTCTGAGATTGATATATATTCATCCTAGACGAGCTGTGTGAAGTTAGAGTGGTTTATTTCTGGAGATTTCTCTAAAGAACATTTTCCTAACTCTGAGATTGAAATTAAGTCATCCTAGACGAGTTAGTGAAGTTGAGACAGTTGTAGTATCAAACGGTTAGTCATATTTTTTTTATCATGGAGGAGACAAAACCAACCGCAATTAGAGTCACCCTAAGAGGAGAGAACTATCTCCTATGGTCACGATCGACAAAATCCAACTTGTACGACGCGCTTGTGGAATCAAGTTGAACCAGCAAAAGGAAAAGAGCTTCAAGAAGGAGATGAAGAAGCTCGGGAAAAATGGCTGCAAAAAGATCAAATGGTGCTCAGCATAATCCATAGCTCCTTGAGTGATTCAATATTTGAATCTTACTCATATTATGAGACAGCTCAAGAACTTTGGGAAACTCTAAAGAAGGTGTATGGAGACATCACCAATCTTTCAAGAGTATTCGAAGTGAAGAAAGATCTAGCAACCTCACTCAAGAAGATCAAGATTTTACCAAACACTTTGGTAAATATAGATCATTACTTGCTGAATTGGATATGCTGAGGCCAAGCACAAAAGACCTCAAAATTATAGAGGAAAGAAAAGAGCAAGATCGAGTATTTGGACTTCTCCAATCTCTCCATCCGAAATTTAATGACCTTATAAAGTACATTTTAAGGGAGGAGAAGCTACCAAGCCTTGAGAATATCTGCTCTCAAATCCAAAAGGAGCAAGGCTCCTTAGATCTCTTCAGCAAAGGAGAGTTGCCAACGGCAAACAAAGGGTTTTACAAACCTCCATTCAGTTCCAACAAGAAAGGAATAACAAAGCAATGTGAACATTGCAAGAACATTGGCAAATTCAACCAAGGGAGAGGACACACCAAGGAGGAGTGCTTTATCCTTCATCCTCATCTCAGAGCCAACTTCAGAGCAAGGCAACAAGCAAATGAAGCAAACGCTTCAAATTATGCTCCAGCCACTCAACCAACTACAGCACTCGGTATGAACCCAAGTGCTCCAAACGGCCATTCTAATCAAGCCTCTACTTCAGAGAACAATGGCATGATCACCATGAGCAGAGCAGACTTAGAGGCAATGATAAAGACCATGCAAATTTGCAAGGAGTCTGGTATCACCTTTCTAGCCTCTAACTATTCAAAAACACTTTTAGTAGATTCAGGAGCTTCTCACCATATGATTAAAGATTCTGATCTACTAAATAATATTCAAAACACCTCTGGTCATGTTGAAGTTGCTAATGGAGTTAGAGTGCCAATTAAAGGCGAGGGAAATTTAAACCTCTTTGGAAATGAATCTAGTGCTTTTGAGATGCCTACATTTAGCAATAAGGTGGTGGGGGTAAAAAGAGCGACCACCGAGCTCATTGCTTATGCTATATTTGGACCTAACACTTTCATTTTCGGGATATTAAAACTGGTGAAGTTTTAGGCAAGGGAACACTAAGGGAGAGTTGTATACTCTAGAAGATCTCAAGAACCATTCTAGATGCTCCAACTCTGCTAGTTTGCCGTTTATTAATTCCTGTCATGTAGCTAGTAGTTCAAATGATTTATGGCATGCTAGATTAGGCCATCCTCATTCTAGAGCTTTAAAATTAATTATGCCCAATGTAGTATTTGATAATTCTAAGTGTGAGTCTTGTATTATGGGAAAACATTGCAGAAGTGTTTTCCAAAACTCCTTATCAATATATGAGAATTGTTTTGATTTAGTTCACTCTGATGTTTGGACCTCACCTTGCCTATCTAGAGATAACCTAAAATACTTTGTGATATTCATAGATGAAAAATCAAAATATACATGGGTCACATTGTTACCTTCTAAAGATAGAGTATTTGAGGCATTTGTCAACTTTCAAACATATGTGACTAATCATTTCAATGCTAAAATTAAGGTGCTAAGATCGGATAATGGAGGGAATACACAAGCCCACTTTCAAGGCTCATTTGGCAAATCATGGCATCCTTCACCAAACAAGCTGTCCTTATACTCCACAACAAAATGGAGTGGCGAAAGGAAGAATAGGCATCTGATGGAAGTAGCAAGATCAATGATGTTCCACAAAAACATGCCAAGGAGATTTTGGGGAGATGCTATCATGACCGCATGCTACCTCATAAATAGAATTCCAACAAAAGTCTTAGATGACTTATCACCATTTGAGGTATTAAACAAAACCAAACCAAATATTAATCACTTACGTGTGTTTGGTAGTGTTTGTTTTGTCTTAGTGCCAAGGGATCAAAGGAATAAGTTAGATGCTAAAAGCACTAGAAGCGTGTTCATTGGATACTCCACTACTCAAAAAGGGTACAGATGCTATGATCCAAGCACCAAACGCATCATGACATCTAGAGATGTAAAATTCCTAGAAGATCAAAGTTATTTTGAGAAGTCGGGCTGGGAAAGTGTGAAAGACTTGGCTGACTCTACAACAGATCGAGCAGCCTCTCTTCAACACATTTTAAGTCACATCGGTCTTCCTCAAATGAATGAAGATCAAACAGCCCCTGCAAATAATCAAGAAGAAGGGGTAAATGTTCAAAATAAGCAAGAGAATGACGAAGGAGTAAATGAACAAGGGGGAGTTAATCAAGAAACTCCACCAGAAGCTGATATTCAGGAAAATGAATATCATGAGGACGAAGAGGCACCAGCACCAACTTTGCGAAGAAGCACACGCCAAAGATTTGGTCCAGACCATTGGAAACAAACTAGGGTCTATTATAACCATCAAGTTGTGGCTCACCCTATCCAAGCTCAGTGTTCTCTTGCCCTCTTGCCATCAGATCATCAAGCATTCCTTGGAAAGATAGAGCAGCATTACATTCCAAAGACCTATGAAGAAGCAAAAGAAATCAAGGTCTGGATGGATGCTATAGATGCTTGAGATAGAAGCAATGGTTAGAAATCACACTTGGGATGTAAGTGATCTCACCTTGGAAAAAGAGCTGTGACATCTAAATGGGTATTCACCATCAAGTATCACAGCAATGGAGAAATCGAAAGGTATAAAGCTCGAATGGTTGCAAGGGGATTTACTCAAACTTATGGAGAAGACTATACGGACACCTTTGCACCAGTGGCTAAGCTCCATACAGTTCGAGTGATTTTATCATTGGCAACCAATCTATCTTGGGAATTATGGCAAATGGATGTCAAAAACGCATTTCTCCAAGGAGAGCTTGAAGAAGAAGTGTACATGAAGCCTCCACCAGGTCTTGAAAGTTTAATTCCTCATGGCAAAGTTTTCAAACTTAGAAAAGCCATTTATGGCTTGAAGCAATCCCCAAGAGCCTGGTACCACAAGCTAAGCTTTACACTAACAGCCAAAGGATTTAAAAGATCAGAGGCTGATCACACCTTGTTTACTTCTCAAAGTGCTCAAGGAATCATTGTAGTCTTGGTATATGTAGATGACTTGATCATTTCCAATGATCAAGCAGGTATTCAAGAAACCAAACTTTTCCTTAAATCTGTATTTGATATAAAAGATCTAGGTGAACTTAAATATTTTCTAGGTATAGAGATATGCCGCTCTCCGGAAGGCTTGTTTCTATCCCAAAGAAAATATTCACTCGATTTGCTTACAGAGACAGGAAAATTAGGTTCTAAACCGGCCAAGACACCTCTGGAAGATGGCTACAAGGTCAGGAGAGAGGGGAGAAAGGACAAGATCCACTTGACAAACCATTTGAAGATCCAGCTCAATACTGGCTTGTAGGTAAGTTAATTTACTTCACCATAACAAGGCCCCACCTACGCTTTGCTGTGAACCACGTGAGCCAACACATGAACGAGCCCTTGGTGCACCACTGGAATATGGTGGAAAGAATTCTGAGATACATCAAAGGATCACCAGGGCAAGGTGTTTGGATGGGAAAGAATAATAATCTTGAAGTTGTGGGCTATTGTGATGCGGATTATGCTTGGAGATACGATGGATAGAAAATCCACAACTGGCTATTGCACATTTATTGGAGGGAACTTAGTAACCTGGAAATCTAAGAAGCAAAAGGTCGTCTCATGCTCAAGCGCTGAAAGTGAGTATAGAGCAATGAAGAAGCTCACAAATGAGCTAGTATGGCTAAAGGCGCTTCTAAAGGATCTGGGAATTGAGAGCACAAGTCCCATTACCATGCATTGTGACAATCAAGCAGCAATTCACATTGCTACAAACTCAATCTTCCATGAACGAACCAAGCACATAGAAGTGGATTGTCACAAAGTTAGAGAGAAGATCATTGAAGGAGTAATCCTCCCATGCTACACAAGAAGCGAAGATCAGCTTGCTGACATATTCACCAAATCTACAAGTCTCAAGATTTGCAACCACATTCAGAGCAAGCTTGGACTAATAGATCTCACTCATCCTTGATCATGCCTCTCCATTTCCAGAGACACTACACTCTTTTCCTCACAAGGAGTTTTTCCCACTGGGTTTGTACTTGTGAGGTTTTTAATGAGGTAGTTATGAGGATTTGTTTCTGGAAAATCAAACTTAGTCTCCACACTCATTCCGGCTAAGTTTGAGGGGGAGTATTAATCAAGCAACAAATACCCAACAAGGAATAAAAGAAGAGAGGCCCAAGAAGAGAAGGCCAGAACTGACGCCCAAATTGTTTTCGTCTCCAACAGCTCTATTTTGAACTCGAACGGCTCTATTACTATTCCCAACGGATAGATTAGACTCTGAACTACAAGATACACCTAGTTATTTTTGCGTTTAAGAGTTCTATAAATATGTAATCCATTGTAACACTTTACAACTACTGAGATAATAAAATCTCATAAGAGATAATAAAATCTCTCTATTCTCAATCTTATTATTATTCATTCAGCTACTCTCATTCTTGTTTCTAGCAAACTTAAACTCTGAATTCTAACACAACTCCCCATATTCACCATTAGGAACACCTATGAGATTCTAAGAACTAACAGAACTATGGGATAAAGTATAATGCTTGTTTCTTACTTTTACTTGATTCTACACCTTGGTAGCATGCTTAATCACATCATCAAGAGTGTTAAAAGACTGAATCTAAGTCTTTGATGAAGTTTCACCACTCAAACCCTCTAAAAATCCTACAATGGGTCTGTGTACTGGATCTTGAACATCTCAAAGCAGTTGTAAGAGATCCAACTCCTTTGGTTACAGTTCAACACTTCTATTCACTCTTATTTATATCTTGAAAGTTCATAACCATGTTTTTAGGTATATCAGCTGAAAATGGCCAAATCCATGTCAGTAAAATCAATGATTGTTCATATTCACATTAATTGGTGTTGTTTAAGCCTCCATATGTGTCTTCTTGCTACAACTCTCCATATTGACCATAGAAACTCCTACGAGATTTTGAGAACTAACAGAACGATAGGATAAGCTATAATGCTTGTTTCTTACTTTGAGTTGCTTCTACACCTTGGTAGCATGCTTAATCACATCATCAAGAGTGCTAAAAGGCTGAATCTAAGCCTTTGATGAAGTTTCATCACTGAAACCCTCTTAAAAGCCTACAATGGCTCTGTGATCTACAACATCTCAAAGCAGTTGAATGATATCCAACTTCTTTGGTTACAGTTCAACGTTTCTTTTCTATTCTTGTTTGTATCTTGAAGGATCATTATTTTGTTTTGAGGTATATCACCTGAAAATGGCCAAATCCATGTCAATGAAACCATTGATTCTTCATATTCACATCACTAGGTGTTGTTTATGCCTCCATATGTGTCTTCTTGCTACAACTCTCCATATTCACCATTAGGAACTCCTATGAGATTCTTACTTTAACTTGCTTCTACACCTTGGTAGCATGCTTAATCGCATCATCAAGACTGCTAAAATGCTGAATCTAAGCCTTTGATGAAGTTTCATCACTCAAACCCTCTTAAAAGCCTCCATATGTGTCTTCTTGCTACAATTCTCCATATTCACAATAGCGACTCCCACGAGATTCTAAGAACTAGAACATATCAAAGCAGTTGAATGATATCCAACTCCATTAGTTAAAGTTGAACACTTCTTTTCTACTCTTGTTTTTATCTTGAAAGTTCATAATTTTGTTTTTAGATATATCAGCTGAAAATGCCCAAATCCATGTCAATGAAACCATTGATTCTTCATATTCACATCAATAGGTGTTGTTTAAACCTCCATATGTGTCTTCTTGCTACAACTCTCCATATTCACCATTAGGAACTCCTATGGAGACTCTAACAACTAACAGAACCATGGGATAAGCTATAATGCTTGCTTCTTACTTTAACATGCTTAAACACTTTGTTAGCATTCTTAATCACATCATCAAAAGTGTTAAAAGGCTGAATCTAAGCCTTTGATGAAGTTTCATCACTCAAAGCCTATATAAGCTCTTTGTACTGGATGTTGAACATCTCAAAGAAGTTGTAAGAGATCCAACTCTTTTGGTCACACTTTAAGACTTCTATTCACTCTTATTTGTATCTTGAAGGTTCATAACTAGGTTTTTAGGTATATCAGCTGAAAATAGCCAAATCCATGTCGATAAAACCATTGATTCTTCATATTCATATTCATAGGTGTTGTTTAAGCCTCCATATGTGTCTACTTGCTACAACTGTCTATATTCACCATTAGGAACTCCTATGAGATTCTAACAACTAACAGAACTATGGGATAAGCTATAATGCTTGTTTCTTACGATAACTTGGTTCTACACCTTGGTAGGATGCTTAATCAAATCATGAAGAGTGCTAAAAGGCTGAATCTAAGCCTTTGATAAAGTTTCATCACTCAAACCCTCTACAAACATACAATGGCTCTGTGTTTAGGATCTTTAACATCTCAAAGCACTTGTAAGAGATCTAACTCCTTTGGTTACAGTTCAACACTTCTTTCTACTCTTACTTGTATCTTGAAGGTTCATAACTCTTTTTTTAGTGGTATCTGCTGAAAATGGTCAAATCTAGCGTCCATATGTGTCTTCTTGCTACAACTCTCCATACTTACCATTAAGAACTCCTATGAGATTCTAAGAACTAACAAAACTATGGGATAAGCTATAATGCTTGTTTCTAACGATAACTTGGTTCTACACCTTGTTAACATGCTTAATCACATCATCAAGAGTGCTGAAAGGCTGAACCTAGACCTCTGATAATGTTTAAGCACTCAAACCCTCTATAAAGCCTACAATGGCTCTGTGTAATGCATGTTAAACATCTAAAAGATTTTCTAAGAGATCCAACTCTTTTGGTTATAGTTTCACACTTCTATTCACTCTTATTTGTATCTTGAAAGTTCATAACTCTGTTTTTAGGTATATCAGATGAAAATGGCCAAATCCATGACAATGAAACCATTGATTCTTGTGATTCACATCAATAGGTGTTGTTTAAGCCTCCATATGTATCTTCTTGCTACAACTCTCCATATTCACCATTAGGAACTCCTATGAGATTCTAAAAACTAATAGAACTATGGGATAAGCAATAATGTTTGTTTCTTACTTTAACTTGCTTCTTGACTTTGGTAGCATGCTTAATCACCTCATCAAGAGTGCTACAAGACTGAATCTAAGTATTTGATGAAGTTTCATCACTCAAACCCTCTTCAAAGCCTACAATGGCTCTGTGTACTGGAACTTAAACATCTCAAAGCAGTTGAAAGAGATCCAACTCCTTTGGTTACAGTTCAACACTTTCATTCACTCTTATTTGTATCTTGAAGTTTCATAACTCTATTTTAGGTATATTAGCTAAAAATGGCCAAATCCATGACAATGCAACCATTGATTCTTCATTTTCACATCAATAGGTGTTGGTTAAGCCTCCATATGTGTCTTCTTGCTATAACTCCCCATATTCACCATTAGGAACACCTATGAGATTCTAAGAACTAGCAGAACTATGGGATAAAGTATAATGCTTGTTTCTTACTTTTACTTGATTCTACACCTTGGTAGCATGCTTAATCACATCATCAAGAGTGTTAAAAGACTGAATCTAAGTCTTTGATGAAGTTTCACCACTCAAACCCTCTAAAAATCCTACAATGGGTCCGTGTACTGGATCTTGAACATCTCAAAGCAGTTGTAAGAGATCCAACTCCTTTGGTTACAGTTCAACACTTCTATTCACTCTTATTTATATCTTGAAGGTTCATAACCATGTTTTTAGGTATATCAGCTGAAAATGGCCAAATCCATGTCAGTAAAATCAATGATTGTTCATATTCACATTAATTGGTGTTGTTTAAGCCTCCATATGTGTCTTCTTGCTACAGCTCTCCATATTGACCATAGAAACTCCTACGAGATTCAGAGAACTAACAGAACGATAGGATAAGCTATAATGCTTGTTTTTTACTTTGAGTTGCTTCTACACGTTGGTAGCATGCTTAATCACATCATCAAGAGTGCTAAAAGGCTGAATCTAAGCCTTTGATGAAGATTCATCACTGAAACCCTCTTAAAAGCCTACAATGGCTCTGTGATCTACAACATATCAAAGCAGTTGAATGATATCCAACTTCTTTGGTTACAGTTCAACGCTTCTTTTCTATTCTTATTTGTATCTTGAAGGATCATTATTTTGTTTTGAGGTATATCAGCTGAAAATGGCCAAATCCAGGTCAATGAAACCATTGATTCTTCATATTTACATCACTAGGTGTTGTTTATGCCTCCATATATGTCTTCTTGCTACAACTCTCCATATTCACCATTAGGAACTCCTATGAGATTCTTACTTTAACTTGCTTCTACACCTTGGTAGCATGCTTAATCGCATCATCAAGACTGCTAAAATGCTGAATCTAAGCCTTTGATGAAGTTTCATCACTCAAACCCTCTTAAAAGCCTCCATATGTGTCTTCTTGCTACAATTCTCCATATTGACAATAGAAACTCCTACGAGATTCTAAGAACTAGAATATATCAAAGCAGTTGAATGATATCCAACACCTTTAGTTAAAGTTGAACACTTCTTTTCTACTCTTGTTTTTATCTTGAAAGTTCATAATTTTGTTTTTAGATATATCAGCTGAAAATGCCCAAATCCATGTCAATGAAACCATTGATTCTTCATATTCACATCAATAGGTGTTGTTTAAACCTCCATATGTGTCTTCTTGCTACAACTCTCCATATTCACCATTAGGAACTCCTATGGAGACTCTAACAACTAACAGAACCATGGGATAAGCTATAATGCTTGCTTCTTATTTTAACATGCTTAAACACTTTGTTAGCATTCTTAATCACATCATCAAAAGTGTTAAAAGGCTGAATCTAAGCCTTTGATGAAGTTTCATCACTCATACCCTCTACAAAGCCTATATAAGCTCTTTGTACTGGATGTTGAACATCTCAAAGCAGTTGTAA
Organism: Cardamine occulta; assembly: GCA_028015245.1. Classification (NCBI taxonomy): domain Eukaryota; kingdom Viridiplantae; phylum Streptophyta; class Magnoliopsida; order Brassicales; family Brassicaceae; genus Cardamine; species Cardamine occulta. The sequence continues at coordinate 1,069,147 of CM051387.1, read as the reverse complement.
GAGATCCAACTCTTTTGGTCACACTTTAAGACTTCTATTCACTCTTATTTGTATCTTGAAGGTTCATAACTAGGTTTTTAGGTATATCAGCTGAAAATAGCCAAATCCATGTCGATAAAACCATTGATTCTTCATATTCATATTCATAGGTGTTGTTTAAGTTTCCATATGTGTCTACTTGCTACAACTGTCTATATTCACCATTAGAAACTCCTATGAGATTCTAACAACTAACAGAACTATGGGATAAGCTATAATGCTTGTTTCTTACGATAACTTGGTTCTACACCTTGGTAGGATGCTTAATCAAATCATGAAGAGTGCTAAAAGGCTGAATCTAAGCCTTTGATAAAGTTTCATCACTCAAACCCTCTACAAACATACAATGGCTCTGTGTTTAGGATCTTTAACATCTCAAAGCACTTGTAAGAGATCTAACTCCTTTGGTTACAGTTCAACACTTCTTTCTACTCTTACTTGTATCTTGGATGTTCATAACTCTTTTTTTAGTGATCTCTGCTTGAAAATGGTCAAATCTAGCGTCCATATGTGTCTTCTTGCTACAACTCTCCATACTTACCATTAAGAACTCCTATGAGATTCTAAGAACTAACAAAACTATGGGATAAGCTATAATGCTTGTTTCTAACGATAACTTGGTTCTACACCTTGTTAACATGCTTAATCACATCATCAAGAGTGCTGAAAGGCTGAACCTAGACCTCTGATAATGTTTAAGCACTCAAACCCTCTATAAAGCCTACAATGGCTCTGTGTAATGCATGTTAAACATCTAAAAGATTTTCTAAGAGATCCAACTCTTTTGGTTATAGTTTCACACTTCTATTCACTCTTATTTGTATCTTGAAAGTTCATAACTCGGTTTTTAGGTATATCAGATGAAAATGGCCAAATCCATGTCAATGAAACCATTGATTCTTGTGATTCACATCAATAGGTGTTGTTTAAGCCTCCATATGTATCTTCTTGCTACAACTCTCCATATTCACCATTAGGAACTCCTATGAGATTCTAAAAACTAATAGAACTATGGGATAAGCTATAATGTTTGTTTCTTACTTTAACTTGCTTCTTGACTTTGGTAGCATGCTTAATCACCTCATCAAGAGTGCTACAAGACTGAATCTAAGTATTTGATGAAGTTTCATCACTCAAACCCTCTTCAAAGCCTACAATGGCTCTGTGTACTGGAACTTAAACATCTCAAAGCAGTTGAAAGAGATCCAACTCCTTTGGTTACAGTTCAACACTTTCATTCACTCTTATTTGTATCTTGAAGTTTCATAACTCTATTTTAGGTATATTAGCTAAAAATGGCCAAATCCATGTCAATGCAACCATTGATTCTTCATTTTCACATCAATAGGTGTTGGTTAAGCCTCCATATGTGTCTTCTTGCTACAACTCCCCATATTCACCATTAGGAACACCTATGAGATTCTAAGAACTAACAGAACTATGGAATAAAGTATAATGCTTGTTTCTTACTTTTACTTGATTCTACACCTTGGTAGCATGCTTAATCACATCATCAAGAGTGTTAAAAGGCTGAATCTAAGTCTTTGATGAAGTTTCACCACTCAAACCCTCTAAAAAGCCTACAATGGTCCTGTGTGCTTGATGTTGAACATCTCAAAGCAGTTGTAAGAGATCCAACTCCTTTGGTTACAGTTCAACACTTCTATTCACTCTTATTTATATCTTGAAGGTTCATAACCATGTTTTTAGGTATATCAGCTGAAAATGGCCAAATCCATGTCAGTAAAATCATTGATTGTTCATATTCACATTAATTGGTGTTGTTTAAGCCTCCATATGTGTCTTCTTGCTACAACTCTCCATATTGACCATAGAAACTCCTACGAGATTCTGAGAACTAACAGAACGATAGGATAAGCTATAATGCTTGTTTCTTACTTTGAGTTGCTTCTACACCTTGGTAGCATGCTTAATCACATCATCAAGAGTGCTTAAAGGCTGAATCTAAGCCTTTGATGAAGTTTCATCACTGAAACCCTCTTAAAAGCCTACAATGGCTCTATGATCTACAACATCTCAAAGCAGTTGAATGATATCCAACTTCTTTGGTTACAGTTCAACGCTTCTTTTCTATTCTTATTTGTATCTTGAAGGATCATTATTTTGTTTTGAGGTATATCAGCTGAAAATGGCCAAATCCAGGTCAATGAAACCATTGATTCTTCATATTCACATCACTAGGTGTTGTTTATGCCTCCATATGTGTCTTCTTGCTACAACTCTCCATATTCACCATTAGGAACTCCTATGAGATTCTTACTTTAACTTGCTTCTACACCTTGGTAGCCTCCTTAATCGCATCATCAAGACTGCTAAAATGATGAATCTAAGCCTTTGATGAAGTTTCATCACTCAAACCCTCTTAAAAGCCTCCATATGTGTCTTCTTGCTACAATTCTCCATATTGACAATAGAAACTCCTACGAGATTCTAAGAACTAGAACATATCAAAGCAGTTGAATGATATCCAACTCCTTTAGTTAAAGTTGAACACTTCTTTTCTACTCTTGTTTTTATCTTGAAAGTTCATAATTTTGTTTTTAGATATATCAGCTGAAAATGCCCAAATCCATGTCAATGAAACCATTGATTCTTCATATTCACATCAATAGGTGTTGTTTAAACCTCTATATGTGTCTTCTTGCTACAACTCTCCATATTCACCATTAGGAACTCCTATGGAGACTCTAACAACTAACAGAACCATGGGATAAGCTATAATGCTTGCTTCTTACTTTAACATGCTTAAACACTTTGTTAGCATTCTTAATCACATCATCAAAAGTGTTAAAATGCTGAATCTAAGCCTTTGATGAAGTTTCATCACTCAAACCCTCTACAAAGCCTATATAAGCTCTTTGTACTGGATGTTGAACATCTCAAAGCAGTTGTAAGAGATCCAACTCTTTTGGTCACACTTTAAGACTTCTATTCACTCTTATTTGTATCTTGAAGGTTCATAACTAGGTTTTTAGGTATATCAGCTGAAAATAGCCAAATCCATGTCGATAAAACCATTGATTCTTCATATTCATATTCATAGGTGTTGTTTAAGCCTCCATATGTGTCTACTTGCTACAACTGTCTATATTCACCATTAGGAACTCCTATGAGATTCTAACAACTAACAGAACTATGGGATAAGCTATAATGCTTGTTTCTTACGATAACTTGGTTCTACACCTTGGTAGGATGCTTAATCAAATCATGAAGAGTGCTAAAAAGCTGAATCTAAGCCTTTGATAAAGTTTCATCACTCAAATCCTCTACAAACATACAATGGCTCTGTGTTTAGGATCTTTAACATCTCAAAGCACTTGTAAGAGATCCAACTCCTTTGGTTACAGTTCAACACTTCTTTCTACTCTTACTTGTATCTTGAAGGTTCATAACTCTTTTTTTAGTGGTATCTGCTGAAAATGGTCAAATCTAGCGTCCATATGTGTCTTCTTGCTACAACTCTCCATACTTACCATTAAGAACTCCTATGAGATTCTAAGAACTAACAAAACTATGGGATAAGCTATAATGCTTGTTTCTAACGATAACTTGGTTCTACACCTTGTTAACATGCTTAATCACATCATCAAGAGTGCTGAAAGGCTGAACCTTGACCTCTGATAATGTTTAAGCACTCAAACCCTCTATAAAGCCTACAATGGCTCTGTGTAATGCATGTTAAACATCTAAAAGATTTTCTAAGAGATCCAACTCTTTTGGTTATGGTTTCACACTTCTATTCACTCTTATTTGTATCTTGAAAGTACAGAACTCTGTTTTTAGGTATATCAGATGAAAATGGCCAAATCCATGTCAATGAAACCATTGATTCTTCTGATTCACATCAATAGGTGTTGTTTAAGCCTCCATATGTATCTTCTTGCTACAACTCTCCATATTCACCATTAGGAACTCGTATGAGATTCTAAAAACTAATAGAACTATGAGATAAGCTATAATGCTTGTTTCTTACTTTAACTTGCTTCTAGACTTTGGTAGCATGCTTAATCACCTCATTAAGAGTGCTACAAGACTGAATCTAAGTATTTGATGAAGTTTCATCACTCAAACCCTCTTCAAAGCCTACAATGGCTCTGTGTACTGGAACTTAAACATCTCAAAGCATTTGAAAGAGATCCAACTCCTTTGGTTACAGTTCAACACTTTTATTCACTCTTATTTGTATCTTGAAGGTTCATAACTCTATTTTAGGTATATTAGCTAAAAATGGCCAAATCCATGTCAATGCAACCATTGATTCTTCATTTTCACATCAATAGGTGTTGGTTAAGCCTCCATATGTGTCTTCTTGCTACAACTCCCCATATTCACCATTAGGAACACCTATGAGATTCTAAGAACTTACAGAACTATGGAATAAAGTATAATGCTTGTTTCTTACTTTTACTTGATTCTACACCTTGGTAGCATGCTTAATCACATCATCAAGAGTGTTAAAAGACTGAATCTAAGTCTTTGATGAAGTTTCACCACTCAAACCCTCTAAAAATCCTACAATGGGTCCGTGTACTGGATCTTGAACATCTGAAAGCAGTTGTAAGAGATCCAACTCCTTTGGTTACAGTTCAACACTTCTATTCACTCTTATTTATATCTTGAAGGTTCATAACCATGTTTTTAGGTATATCAGCTGAAAATGGCCAAATCCATGTCAGTAAAATCAATGATTGTTCATATTCACATTAATTGGTGTTGTTTAAGCCTCCATATGTGTCTTCTTGCTACAGCTCTCCATATTGACCATAGAAACTCCTACGAGATTCTAAGAACTATAACATCTCAAAGCAGTTGTAAGAGATCCAACTCCTTTGGTTACACTTCAACACTTCTATTCACTGTTATTTGTATCTTGAAGGTTCATAACTCTATTTTAGGTATATCAACTAAAAATGGCCAAATCCATGTCAATGCGACCATTGATTCTTCTTTTTCACATCAATAGGTGTTGTTTAAGCCTCCATATGTTTCTTCTTGCTACAACTCCCATATTCACCATTAGGAACACCTATGACATTTTAAGAACTAACAGAACTATAGGATAACTATAATGCTTGTTTCTTACTTTAACTTGCTTCAACACTTTGTTAGCATGCTTAATCACATCATCAAAAGTGCTAAAAGGCTGAATCTAAGCTTTTGATGAAGTTTCATCACTCAAACCCTCTACAAAGCCTACAATAGCTCTTTGTACTGGATGTTGAACATCTCAAAGCAGTTGTAAGAGATCCAACTCCTCTGGTCACACTTTAACACTTCTATTCACTCTTATTTGTATCCTGAAGGTTCATAACTATGTTTTTAGGTATATCAGCTGAAAATAGCCAAATCCATGTCGATGAAACCATTAATTCTTCATATTCATATCCATAGGTGTTGTTTAAGCCTCCATATGTGTGTACTTTCTACAGCTGTCCATATTCACAATTAGGAACTCCTATGAGATTCTAACAACTAACAGAACTATGGGATAAGTTATAATGCTTGTTTCTTACGATAACTTGGTTTTACACCTTGGTAGCATGCTTAATCAAATCATGACGAGAAGACTGAATCTAAGCCTTTGATAAAGTTTCATCACTCAAACCCTCTACAAAGCATACAATAGCTCTGAGTTTTGGATCTTGAACATCTCAGAGCACTTGTAAGAGATCCAACTCATTTGGTTACAGTTCAACACTTCTTTCTACTCTTACTTGTATCTTGAAGGTTCATAACTCTTTTTTTAGGGATATCTGCTGAAAATGGTCAAATCTATGTCAATGAAACCATTGATTCTTCATTTTCAAATCAATAGGTGTTGTTTAAGCCTCCATATGTTTCTTCTTGCTACAACTCCCCATATTCACCATTAGGAACACCTATGAGATTCTAAGAACTAACAGAACTATGGGATAAACTATAATGCTTGTTTCTTACTTTAACTTGCTTCAACACTTTGTTAGCATGCTTAATCACATCATCAAAAATGCTAAAAGGCTGAATCTAAGGCTTTGATGAAGTTTCATCACTCAAACCCTCTACAAAGCATACAATAGCTCTGTGTTTTGGATCTTGAACATCTCAAAGCACTTGTAAGAGATCCAACTCTTTTGGTTACAGTTCAACACTTCTTTCTACTCTTACTTGTATCTTGAAGGTTCATAACTCTTTTTTTAGGGATATCTGCTGAAAATTGTCAAATCTATGTCAATAAAACCATTGATTCTTCATATTTACATCAATAGATGTTGTTTAAGCCTCCATATGTGTCTTTTTCCTACAACTCTCCATACTCACCATTAAGAACTCCAATGAGATTATAAGAACTAACAAAACTATGGGATAAGGTATAATACTTGTTTCTAACGATAACTTGGTTCTACACCTTGTTAGCATGCTTAATCACATCATCAAGAGTGCTGAAAGGCTGAACCTAGACCTCTGATAAAGTTTAAGCACTCAAACCTGGCTCTGTGTAATGCAGGTTGAACATCTAAAAGATTTTCTAAGAGATCTAACTCTTTTGGTTATAGTTTCACACTTCTATTCACTCTTATTTGTATCTTGAAGGTTCATAACTCTATTTTTAGGTATATCAGCTAAAAATGGCCAAATCCATGTCAATGCAACCATTGATTCTTCATTTTTACATCAATCGGTGTTGTTTAAGCCTCCATATGTTTCTTCTTGCTACAACTCCCCATATTCACCATTAGGAAAACCTATGAGATTCTAAGAACTAACAGAACTATGGGATAAAGTATATTGCTTGTTTCTTACTTTTACTTGATTCTACACCTTCGTAGCATGTTTAATCACATCATCAAGAGTGCTAAAAGGCTGAATCTAATGCTTGCTTCTTACTTTAACATGCTTAAACACTTTGTTAGCATTCTTAATCACATCATCAAAAGTGTTAAAAGGCTAAATCTAAGCCTTTGATGAAGTTTCATCACTCAAACCCTCTTCAAAGCCTATATAAGCTCTTTGTACTGAATGTTGAACATCTCAAAGCAGTTGTAAGAGATCCAACTCTTTTGGTCACACTTTAAGACTTCTATTCACTCTTATTTGTATCTTAAAGGTTCATAACTAGGTTTTTAGGTATATCAGTTGAAAATAGCCAAATCCATGTCGATGAAACCATTGGTTCTTCATATTCATATTCATAGGTGTTGTTTAAGCCTCCATATGTGTCTACTTGCTACAACTGTCTATATTCACCATTAGGAACTCCTATGAGATTCTAACAACTAACAGAACTATGGGATAAGCTATAATGCTTGTTTCTTACGATAACTTGGTTCTACACCTTGGTAGGATGCTTAATCAAATCATGAAGACTGCTAAAAGGCTGAATCTAAGCCTTTGATAAAGTTTCATCACTGAAACCCTCTACAAACATACAATGGCTCTGTGTTTAGGATCTTTAACATCTCAAAGCACTTGTAAGAGATCCAACTCCTTTGGTTACAGTTCAACACTTTTTCTACTCTTACTTGTATCTTGAAGGTTCATAACTCTTTTTTTAGTGGTATCTGCTTGAAAATGGTCAAATCTAAGCGTCCATATGTGTCTTCTTGCTACAACTCTCCATACTTACCATTAAGAACTCCTATGAGATTCTAAGAACTAACAAAACTATGGGATAAGCTATAATGCTTGTTTCTAACGATAACTTGGTTCTACACCTTGTTAACATGCTTAATCACATCATCAAGAGTGCTGAAAGGCTGAACCTTGACCTCTGATAATGTTTAAGCACTCAAACCCTCTATAAAGCCTACAATGGCTCTGTGTAATGCATGTTAAACATCTAAAAGATTTTCTAAGAGATCCAACTCTTTTGGTTATGGTTTCACACTTCTATTCACTCTTATTTGTATCTTGAAAGTACAGAACTCTGTTTTTAGGTATATCAGATGAAAATGGCCAAATCCATGTCAATGAAACCATTGATTCTTCTGATTCACATCAATAGGTGTTGTTTAAGCCTCCATATGTATCTTCTTGCTACAACTCTCCATATTCACCATTAGGAACTCGTATGAGATTCTAAAAACTAATAGAACTATGAGATAAGGTATAATGCTTGTTTCTTACTTTAACTTGCTTCTAGACTTTGGTAGCATGCTTAATCACCTCATTAAGAGTGCTACAAGACTGAATCTAAGTATTTGATGAAGTTTCATCACTCAAACCCTCTTCAAAGCCTACAATGGCTCTGTGTACTGGAACTTAAACATCTCAAAGCATTTGAAAGAGATCCAACTCCTTTGGTTACAGTTCAACACTTTTATTCACTCTTATTTGTATCTTGAAGGTTCATAACTCTATTTTAGGTATATTAGCTAAAAATGGCCAAATCCATGTCAATGCAACCATTGATTCTTCATTTTCACATCAATAGGTGTTGGTTAAGCCTCCATATGTGTCTTCTTGCTACAACTCCCCATATTCACCATTAGGAACACCTATGAGATTCTAAGAACTAACATAACTATGGAATAAAGTATAATGCTTGTTTCTTACTTTTACTTGATTCTACACCTTGGTAGCATGCTTAATCACATCATCAAGAGTGCTAAAAGGCTGAATCTAAGTATTTGATGAAGTTTCATCACTCAAACCCTCTACAAAGCCTACAATGGGTCTATGTATTGGATCTTGTACATCTCAAAGCAGTTATAAGAGATCCAACTCCTTTGGTTACAGTTCAACACTTCTATTCACTCTTATTTATATCTTACAGGTTCATAACTATGTTTTTAGGTATATCAGCTGAAAATGGCCAAATCCATGTCAGTAAAATCATTGATTGCTCATATTCACATTAATTGGTGTTGTTTAAGCCTCCATATGTGTCTTCTTGCTACAATTCTCCATATTGACCATAGAAACTCCTACGAGATTCTAAGAACTAGAACATCTCAAAGCAGTTGTAAGAGATCCAACTCCTTTGGTTACACTTCAACACTTCTATTCACTCTTATTTGTATCTTGAAGGTTCATAACTCTATTTTAGGTATATCAACTAAAAATGGCCAAATCCATGTCAATGCGACCATTGATTCTTCTTTTTCACATCAATAGGTGTTGTTTAAGCCTCCATATGTTTCTTCTTGCTACAACTCCCATATTCACGATTAGGAACACCTATGACATTTTAAGAACTAACAGAACTATAGGATAACTATAATGCTTGTTTCTTACTTTAACTTGCTTCAACACTTTGTTAGCATGCTTAATCACATCATCAAAAGTGCTAAAAGGCTGAATCTAAGCTTTTGATGAAGTTTCATCACTCAAACCCTCTACAAAGCCTACAATAGCTCTTTGTACTGGATGTTGAACATCTCAAAGCAGTTGTAAGAGATCCAACTCCTCTGGTCACACTTTAACACTTCTATTCACTCTTATTTGTATCCTGAAGGTTCATAACTATGTTTTTAGGTATATCAGCTGAAAATAGCCAAATCCATGTCGATGAAACCATTAATTCTTCATATTCATATCCATAGGTGTTGTTTAAGCCTCCATATGTGTGTACTTTCTACAGCTGTCCATATTCACAATTAGGAACTCCTATGAGATTCTAACAACTAACAGAACTATGGGATAAGTTATAATGCTTGTTTCTTACGATAACTTGGTTTTACACCTTGGTAGCATGCTTAATCAAATCATGACGAGAAGACTGAATCTAAGCCTTTGATAAAGTTTCATCACTCAAACCCTCTACAAAGCATACAATAGCTCTGAGTTTTGGATCTTGAACATCTCAAAGCACTTGTAAGAGATCCAACTCATTTGGTTACAGTTCAACACTTCTTTCTACTCTTACTTGTATCTTGAAGGTTCATAACTCTTTTTTTAGGGATATCTGCTGAAAATGGTCAAATCTATGTCAATGAAACCATTGATTCTTCATTTTCAAATCAATAGGTGTTGTTTAAGCCTCCATATGTTTCTTCTTGCTACAACTCCCCATATTCACCATTAGGAACACCTATGAGATTCTAAGAACTAACAGAACTATGGGATAAACAATAATGCTTGTTTCTTACTTTAACTTGCTTCAACACTTTGTTAGCATGCTTAATCACATCATCAAAAATGCTAAAAGGCTGAATCTAAGGCTTTGATGAAGTTTCATCACTCAAACCCTCTACAAAGCATACAATAGCTCTGTGTTTTGGATCTTGAACATCTCAAAGCACTTGTAAGAGATCCAACTCTTTTGGTTACAGTTCAACACTTCTTTCTACTCTTACTTATATCTTGAAGGTTCATAACTCTTTTTTTAGGGATATCTGCTGAAAATTGTCAAATCTATGTCAATGAAACCATTGATTCTTCATATTCACATCAATAGATGTTGTTTAAGCCTCCATATGTGTCTTTTTCCTACAACTCTCCATACTCACCATTAAGAACTCCAATGAGATTATAAGAACTAACAAAACTATGGGATAAGGTATAATACTTGTTTCTAACGATAACTTGGTTCTACACCTTGTTAGCATGCTTAATCACATCATCAAGAGTGCTGAAGGGCTGAACCTAGACCTCTGATAAAGTTTAAGCACTCAAACCTGGCTCTGTGTAATGCAGGTTGAACATCTAAAAGATTTTCTAAGAGATCTAACTCTTTTGGTTATAGTTTCACACTTCTATTCACTCTTATTTGTATCTTGAAGGTTCATAACTCTATTTTTAGGTATATCAGCTAAAAATGGCCAAATCCATGTCAATGCAACCATTGATTCTTCATTTTTACATCAATCGGTGTTGTTTAAGCCTCCATATGTTTCTTCTTGCTACAACTCCCCATATTCACCATTAGGAAAACCTATGAGATTCTAAGAACTAACAGAACTATGGGATAAAGTATATTGCTTGTTTCTTACTTTTACTTGATTCTACACCTTCGTAGCATGTTTAATCACATCATCAAGAGTGCTAAAAGGCTGAATCTAATGCTTGCTTCTTACTTTAACATGCTTAAACACTTTGTTAGCATTCTTAATCACATCATCAAAAGTGTTAAAAGGCTAAATCTAAGCCTTTGATGAAGTTTCATCACTCAAACCCTCTTCAAAGCCTATATAAGCTCTTTGTACTGAATGTTGAACATCTCAAAGCAGTTGTAAGAGATCCAACTCTTTTGGTCACACTTTAAGACTTCTATTCACTCTTATTTGTATCTTAAAGGTTCATAACTAGGTTTTTAGGTATATCAGCTGAAAATAGCCAAATCCATGTCGATGAAACCATTGGTTCTTCATATTCATATTCATAGGTGTTGTTTAAGCCTCCATATGTGTCTACTTGCTACAACTGTCTATATTCACCATTAGGAACTCCTATGAGATTCTAACAACTAACAGAACTATGGGATAAGCTATAATGCTTGTTTCTTACGATAACTTGGTTCTACACCTTGGTAGGATGCTTAATCAAATCATGAAGACTGCTAAAAGGCTGAATCTAAGCCTTTGATAAAGTTTCATCACTGAAACCCTCTACAAACATACAATGGCTCTGTGTTTAGGATCTTTAACATCTCAAAGCACTTGTAAGAGATCCAACTCCTTTGGTTACAGTTCAACACTTTTTCTACTCTTACTTGTATCTTGAAGGTTCATAACTCTTTTTTTAGTGGTATCTGCTGAAAATGGTCAAATCTAGCGTCCATATGTGTCTTCTTGCTACAACTCTCCATACTTACCATTAAGAACTCCTATGAGATTCTAAGAACTAACAAAACTATGGGATAAGCTATAATGCTTGTTTCTAACGATAACTTGGTTCTACACCTTATTAACATGCTTAATCACATCATCAAGAATGCTGAAAGGCTGAACCTAGACCTCTGATAATGTTTAAGCACTCAAACCCTCTATAAAGCCTACAATGGCTCTGTGTAATGCATGTTAAACATCTAAAAGATTTTCTAAGAGATCCAACTCTTTTGGTTATAGTTTCACACTTCTATTCACTCTTATTTATATCTTGAAAGTTCATAACTCTGTTTTTAGGTATATCAGATGAAAATGGTAAAATCCATGTCAATGAAACCATTGATTCTTCTGATTCACATCAATAGGTGTTGTTTAAGCCTCCATATGTATCTTCTTGCTACAACTCTCCATATTCACCATTAGGAACTCCTATGAGATTCTAAAAACTAATAGAACTATGGGATAAGCTATAATGTTTGTTTCTTACTTTAACTTGCTTCTTGACTTTGGTAGCATGCTTAATCACCTCATCAAGAGTGCTACAAGACTGAATCTAAGTATTTGATGAAGTTTCATCACTCAAACCCTCTTCAAAGCCTACAATGGCTCTGTGTACTGGAACTTAAACATCTCAAAGCAGTTGAAAGAGATCCAACTCCTTTGGTTACAGTTCAACACTTTCATTCACTCTTATTTGTATCTTGAAGTTTCATAACTCTATTTTAGGTATATTAGCTAAAAATGGCCAAATCCATGTCAATGCAACCATTGATTCTTCATTTTCACATCAATAGGTGTTGGTTAAGCCTCCATATGTGTCTTCTTGCTACAACTCCCCATATTCTAAGAACTAACAGAACTATGGGATAAAGTATAATGCTTGTTTCTTACTTTTACTTGATTCTACACCTTGGTAGCATGCTTAATCACATCATCAAGAGTGCTAAAAGGCTGAATCTAAGTATTTGATGAAGTTTCATCACTCAAACCCTCTACAAAGCCTACAATGGGTCTATGTATTGGATCTTGTACATCTCAACGCAGTTGTAAGAGATCCAACTCCTTTGCTTACAGTTCAACACTTCCATTCACTCTTATTTATATCTTAAAGGTTCATAACTATGTTTTTAGGAATATCAGCTGAAAATGGCCAAATCCATGTCAGTAAAATCATTGATTGCTTATATTCACATTAATTGGTGTTGTTTAAGCCTCCATATGTGTCTTCTTGCTACAATTCTCCATATTGACCATAGAAACTCCTACGAGATTCTAAGAACTAGAACATCTCAAAGCAGTTGTAAGAGATCCAACTCCTTTGGTTACACTTCAACACTTCTATTCACTCTTATTTGTATCTTGAAGGTTCATAACTCTATTTTAGGTATATCAGCTAAAAATGGCGAAATCCATGTCAATGCGACCATTGATTCTTCTTTTTCACATCAATAGGTGTTGTTTAAGCCTCCATATGTTTCTTCTTGCTACAACTCCCATATTCACCATTAGGAACACCTATGACATTTTAAGAACTAACAGAACTATAGGATAACTATAATGCTTGTTTCTTACTTTAACTTGCTTCAACACTTTGTTAGCATGCTTAATCACATCATCAAAAGTGCTAAAAGGCTGAATCTAAGCTTTTGATGAAGTTTCATCATTCAAACCCTCTACAAAGCCTACAATAGCTCTTTGTACTGGATGTTGAACATCTCAAAGCAGTTGTAAGAGATCCAACTCCTCTGGTCACACTTTAACACTTCTATTCACTCTTATTTGTATCCTGAAGGTTCATAACTATATTTTTAGGTATATCAGCTGAAAATAGCCAAATCCATGTCGATGAAACCATTAATTCTTCATATTCATATCCATAGGTGTTGTTTAAGCCTCCATATGTGTGTACTTTCTACAGCTGTCCATATTCACAATTAGGAACTCCTATGAGATTCTAACAACTAACATAACTATGGGATAAGTTATAATGCTTGTTTCTTCCGGTAACTTGGTTCTACACCTTGGTAGGATGCTTAATCAAATCATGAAGAGTGCTAAAAGGCTGAATCTAAGCCTTTGATAAAGTTTCATCACTCAAACCCTCTACAAACATACAATGGCTCTGTGTTTAGGATCTTTAATATCTCAAAGCACTTGTAAGAGATCTAACTCCTTTGGTTACAGTTCAACACTTCTTTCTACTCTTACTTGTATCTTGAAGGTTCATAACTCTTTTTTTAGTGGTATCTGCTGAAAATGGTCAAATCTAGCGTCCATATGTGTCTTCTTGCTACAACTCTCCATACTTACCATTAAGAACTCCTATGAGATTCTAAGAACTAACAAAACTATGGGATAAGCTATAATGCTTGTTTCTAACGATAACTTGGTTCTACACCTTGTTAACATGCTTAATCACATCATCAAGAGTGCTGAAAGGCTGAACCTAGACCTCTGATAATGTTTAAGCACTCAAACCCTCTATAAAGCCTACAATTGCTCTGTGTAATGCATGTTAAACATCACTCAAACCCTCTTCAAAGCCTACAATGGCTCTGTGTACTGGAACTTAAACATCTCAAAGCAGTTGAAAGAGATCCAACTCCTTTGGTTACAGTTCAACACTTTTATTCACTCTTATTTGTATCTTGAAGGTTCATAACTCTATTTTAGGTATATTAGCTCAAAATGGCCAAATCCATGTCAATGCAACCATTGATTCTTCATTTTCACATCAATAGGTGTTGGTTAAGCCTCCATATGTGTCTTCTTGCTACAACTCCCCATATTTACCATTAGGAACACCTATGAGATTCTAAGAACTAACAGAACTATGGGATAAAGTATAATGTTTGTTTCTTACTTTTACTTGATTCTACACCTTGGTAGCATGCTTAATCACATCATCAAGAGTGTTAAAAGGCTGAATCTAAGTCTTTGATGAAGTTTCACCACTCAAACCCTCTAAAAATCCTACAATGGGTCTGTGTACTGGATCTTGAACATCTCAAAGCAGTTGTAAGAGATCCAACTCCTTTGGTTACAGTTCAACACTTCTATTCACTCTTATTTATATCTTGAAGGTTCATAACCATGTTTTTAGGTATATCAGCTGAAAATGGCCAAATCCATGTCAGTAAAATCATTGATTGTTCATATTCACAATAATTGGTGTTGTTTAAGCCTCCATATGTGTCTTCTTGCTAAAACTCTCCATATTGACCATAGAAACTCCTACGAGATTCTGAGAACTAACAGAACGATGGGATAAGCTATAATGCTTGTTTCTTACTTTGAGTTGCTTCTACACCTTGGTAGCATGCTTAATCACATCATCAAGAGTGCTAAAAGGCTGAATCTAAGCTTTTGATGAAATTTCATCACTCAAACCCTCTACAAAGCCTACAATAGCTCTTTGTACTGGATGTTGAACATCTCAAAGCAGTTGTAAGAGATCCAACTCCTCTGGTCACACTTTAACACTTCTATTCACTCTTATTTGTATCCTGAAGGTTCATAACTATGTTTTTAGGTATATCAGCTGAAAATAGCCAAATTCATGTCGATGAAACCATTAATTCTTCATATTCATATCCATAAGTGTTGTTTAAGCCTCCATGTGTGTGTACTTTCTACAGCTGTCCATATTCACAATTAGGAACTCCTATGAGATTCTAACAACTAACAGAACTATGAGATAAGCTATAATGCTTGTTTCTTATGATAACTTGGTTCTACACCTTGGTAGCATGCTTAATCAAATCATGACGAGAAGACTGAATCTAAGCTTTTGATGAAGTTTCATCACTCAAACCCTCTACAAAGCCTACAATAGCTCTTTGTACTGGATGTTGAACATCTCAAAGCAGTTGTAAGAGATCCAACTCCTCTGGTCACACTTTAACACTTCTATTCACTCTTATTTATTGAGAAAAGGCATTCCGTGAAGATGGCCGGGTACTATTCATCTCGGGTACTATTCATCCCGAGACCCGAGATTACTATTCATCCCGTGAATCTATTAAGAAAAGGCATTCCGTGTAGAAGATCGGGTACTATTCATCTCGGGTACTATTCATCCCGAGACCCGAGATTACTATTCATCCGTCTTTGTAAGTCTGCGGTTTCACTTTTGCTGCAGTTTTTTTTATCTAGGGCATCCTCCTTCTTCTATAAAAGGAGGAAACCCTTTTTCTCTTGTTATTTAACACAATATGGACGCCTCCTTAGGCTTATAAGAAGAAAATGGCTGTGGCTTTCATTCTCTCTAATTCATCTAATCTCTGTCCCAATTTCTCCATCTAATCTCTTTAAAATCTCATGGTATCAGAGTAGGTTACTGATTCTCTGTTTGTTTTCAATCAGTTCTAGCTATTCTCTTTATTTCTCCTCAGTTACTATTCTGTTCTTGCTCAGCCATTTTTGTTCTCAAGTTCTGAAACCCTAAAATTGTTTGTTCTCCTTGTTAACACTTGTTGATCTTAGCAGATCTTTGTTCCATCTCTGTTCTTTTAATCTCCATTGCTGCCCTCTACAGATCTGCAGATCTCTTCTGGTTTTTACAGATTTCGGAGGTACTGTAGCAACAGTGACACCAACAGAATTTTTGATTTATTAGCAAAGTTAGGATCAATCTGGAAATTTGTGGGTGCATTGGCTGTAAGAAACTCTGAAGCATGGATTCTTCAAAATCTGTTCCTATACCAGTCACTCTCAAAGGTGTGAACTACTTGCTCTGGGCTAGAACCACCAAGACAAATCTGTGTGGTCGTGGTCTTTGGAATCACATTGAAACCCAAGATAAGAAAGTAATCACAAATGAAGATGGAAAAGAGATCAGTGGAGATCCAAGTTCTGAAGATGGCAAATGGTTTCAAGAAGATCAGGGGGTTCTTGGACTACTTCAAAACTCACTTGAAGCTGCAATACTTGAAGCTTATTCTTATTGTGAGACGGCAAAGGAGCTATGGGACACACTAAAGAATGTCTATGGAAATGTCTCCAATCTTTCTCGAGTGTTTGAAGTTAAGAAAGCTATCAACAATCTTAGCCAAGAAGATCTTGACTTCACAAAACACTTTGGAAAATTCAGATCACTATGGGCTGAACTCGAGATGCTAAGACCTTTCTCGGTAGATCCAAGTACTCTCAAGGAAAGGGTGAACAAGATAGGGTCTTTGGTTTGCTTCTCACATTGAACCCGCCTTATAATGATCTCATCAAGCACATCCTTAGAGCTGAGAAGTTACCAAGCTTAGATGAGGTGTGCTCTCAAATCCAACGTGAACAAGGCTCAGAGGGTCTCTTTAGGCAAGGGGAAATGGTCATGGCACATAAAGTTACTTTCAAGTCTGAAGATAGGAAGATTCTTGTGTGTGATCACTGCAAGAAGAGAGGCCATATCAAGGACAAATGTTGGATACTACATCCACATCTTAAGCCAGCAAAGTCCAAGGTTCAAGCGAACTACTCTCAAGAAGCCTCAACTGAGCAAGCTCAGGCTGGACCATCTAGACAAGGAGATGAACTGGCTATGGTTGCCTACTCCAATGATGTTGTTAGGAAGTCGGACCTTGAAGCTCTTATCAAGTCCATTGCTGCCCTTACCAATAAAGAATCCGGTATCACTCACTTTGCTTCTTTACCTAAATCACAAAATAAAACATTGATTATTGATTCTGGGGCTTCTCATCATATGATTAGTAACCCTAACCTCATTAATAATGTTAAACCTATTAATGGAAATGTGATAATTGCAAATGGTGATAGGATCCCCATAAGAGGAGTAGGTGATTTAAAACTTTGTGATAAGAACTCTAAAGCGTTCTTTATGCCCGAGTTCACCTCTAATCTTGTCTCAGTAAAAAGAGCTACAAATGATCTTAACTGCTATGCTATATTTGGTCCTAATAGCTTTCATTTTCAGGATATTGAGAGTGGGAAAGTTCTGGGAGAAGGGAACACTAACGGTGACTTATATGTTTTTGAGGATTCTCCAGCAACAAAATCTACTTCTCTTTCTTGTCAATCGTGTTATGCTTTGTTAGCCCAAATAAACTGTGGCATGATAGACTTGGTCACCCTCATGCTAGGGCTTTAGAAATTATGTTACCCCATGTTGTCTTTAATCATATGAACTGTGAAGCATGTATTCTAGGAAAGCATTGTAAAACTGTTTTTCCTAAGTCTTCAACTATCTATGAAAAATGTTTTGATCTTGTGCATTCAGATGTTTGGACTGCCCCATGTTTATCTAGAGACAATAATAAATACTATGTTACATTTATTGATGAGAAATCGAAATATACATGGGTCACATTGCTTGCATCTAAGGATAGAGTATATGATGCATTTGTTAATTTTCAATCATATGTTACTAACCAGTTTAATGCCAAGATCAAGGTATTCAGGTCTGATAATGGTGGGGAATACACTAGTCACAAGTTCAAAGATCACTTAGCAAAACATGGGATCATACACCAAACTAGCTGCCCATATACACCTCAACAAAATGGTGTAGCTGAGAGGAAGAATAGACATCTTATGGAAGTTGCAAGATCCATGATGTTTAACACCAATGTCCCAAGGAGATTCGGGTGATGCTTTGTCATGGCGGCTTGTTATCGATAGATAGGATACCAACAAGGATCCTAACTGATTTAGCGCCATTTGAGGTATTGAACCGAACCAAACCTTCTATTGATCACTTACGAGTGTTTGGTTGCATTTGTTTTGTACTGAGACCAGGTGAACTGAGGGACAAGCTTGAAGCTAAGAGCACAAAATGCATGTTCCTAGGCTACTCTACTACTCAAAAGGGCTACAGGTGCTATGATTTCTCAAAGAACAGAACAATTGTATCAAGAGATGTCAAATTCATTGAGCACCAAGGGTATTACGATAAGAAGGATTGGGGGAGTTTGAAAGATTTGGCAAGATCACCATCAGATAGAGCCGCTAGTCTCCAACATCTCCTTAGTCATCTTGGGAATCCTTCTCCTCGGAGAGAAGAACACTCTGATAATGTCGAAACCAACCAACAAGGAGTGGAGACTACAGAAGATCAACCCAATTCTGAGCTTGGGAATACACATGCTGCTCCAAACCCCATGGAAGAAACTGATACCACTGAGCACACTCAGCCGGAACCAAACCCACTTGACATGGAACAAGACCAAGATCAAGATGAGGATGGTATGACTGAAGATGTGGTTCAAGAGGATCACCATGATGAGGTTAGACATGAAGTAGAAACTCCTCCTCCTCCACCACCACCTCCTCTTCGGAGAAGCACTAGACAGAGGTTTGGACCCGAACATTGGAAGGTCACTAGAGTCTATTTCAATAACCAAGCTGTGGCGCATCCTATACAATCTAAGAACACCTATGAGATTCTAAGAACTAACAGAACTATGGGATAAAGTATAATGCTTGTTTCTTACTTTTACTTGATTCTACACTTTGGTAGCATGTTTAATCACATCATCAAGAGTGCTTAAAGGCTGAATCTAAGTATTTCATGAAGTTTCATCACTCAAACCCTCTACAAAGCCAACAACGGGTCTATGTATTGGATCTTGTACATCTCAAAATAGTTGTAAGAGATCCAACTCCTTTGGTTACAGTTCAACACTTCTATTCACTCTTATTTATATCTTGAAGGTTCATAACTATGTTTTTAGGTATATCAGCTGAAAATGGCCAAATCCATGTCAGTAAAATCATTGATTGCTCATATTCACATTAATTGGTGTTGTTTAAACCTCCATATGTGTCTTCTTGCTACAATTCTCCATATTGACCATAGAAACTCCTACGAGATTCTAAGAACTAGAACATCTCAAAGCAGTTGTAAGAGATCCAACTCCTTTGGTTACACTTCAACACTTCTATTCACTTTTATTTGTATCTTGAAGGTTCATAACTCAATTTTAGGTATATCAGCTAAAAATGGCCAAATCCATGTCAATGCAACCATTGATTCTTCATTTTCACATCAATAGGTGTTGTTTAAGCCTCCATATGTTTCTTCTTGCTACAACTCCCATATTCACCATTAGGAACACATATGAGATTCTAAGAACTAACAGAACTATAGGATAAACTATAATGCTTGTTTCTTACTTTAACTTGCTTCAACACTTTGTTAGCATGCTTAATCACATCATCAAAAGTGCTAAAAGGCTGAATATAAGCCTTTGATGAAGTTTCATTACTCAAACCCTCTACAAAGCCTACAATAGCTCTGTGTTTTGGATCTTGAACATCTCAAAGCACTTGTAAGAGATCCAACTCTTTTGGTTACAGTTCAACACTTCTTTCTACTCTTACTTGTATCTTGAAGGTTGATAACTCTTTTTTTAGGGATATCTGCTGAAAATGGTCAAATCTATGTCAATGAAACCATTGATTCTTCATATTCACATCAATAGATGTTGTTTAAGCCTCCAAATGTGTCTTTTTGCTACAACTCTCCATACTCACCATTAAGAACTCCTATGAGATTATAAGAACTAACAAAACTATGGGATAAGGTATAATGCTTTTTTCTAACGATAACTTGGTTCTACACCTTGTTAACATGCTTAATCACATCATCAAGAGTGTTGAAAGGCTTAACCTAGACCTCTGATAAAGTTTAAGCACTCAAACCCTCTATAAAGCCTACAATGGCTCTTTGTAATGCATGTTAAACATCTCAAAGCTGTTGAACGAGATCCAACTCCTTTGACTTCAGTTCAACACTTTTATTCACTCTTATTTGTATCTTGAAGGTTCATAACTCTGATTTTAGGTATATCAGGTGAAAATAGCCAAATCTATGTCATTTATTTTTATATTCACATCAATAGGTGTTGTTAAAGCCTCCATATGTGTCTTCTTGCTACAACTCTCCATATTCACCATTAGAAACTCCCATGAGATTCTAAGATCTAACAGGACTATGAGATAAGCTATAATGCTTGTTTCTTACTTTGACTTGCTTCCACACCTTGGTAGCATGCTTAATCACATCATCAAGAGTGCTAAAAGGCTGAATCTAAGCCTTTGATGAAGTTTCATCACTCAAACCCTCTACAAAGCCTACAATGGCTTTGTGTACTTGATCTGGATCATCTCAAAGCAGTTAAATAAGGTCCAACTCCTTTTACTACAGCTCAAAACTTATATTCACTCTTATTTGTATCTTGAAGGTATATCATTTGAAATTGGCGAAATCCCTGTTAGTGAAACTATTGATTCATCATATTCACATTAATAGGTGTTGTTAAAGCTTCCATATGTAGCTTCTTGCTACAACTCTCCATATTCACCATTAGAAACTCTTACGAAATTCTTAGAACTAACAGAAACATGGAATAAGCTATAATGCTTGTTTCTTACTTTGACTTGCTTCTACACCTTGGTAGTATTCTTAATCACATTATCAATAGTGCTTAAAGACTGAATTTAAGCCTTTGATGAAGTTTCATCACTCAAACCCTCTACAAAACCTACAATGGCTCTGTGTACATGATTTGGAATATCTCAAAGCAGTTGAATGAGTTCCAACTCCTTTGACTATAGTTCAACACTTCTATTCACTCCTATTTGTATCTTGAAGGTTCATCATTTCGTTATTAGGTATATCAGCTGAAAATAGCTAAATCCATGTCAATGAAATCATTGATACTTTATATTCACATCAATAGGTGTTGTTAAAGCCTCCATAAGTGTCTTCTTGCTACCACTCTCCATATTCACCATTAGAAACTCCTACGAGATTCTAAGAACTAACAAAACTATGGGATAAGCTGTAATACTTGTTTCTTACAATGACTGCCTTTGATGAAGTTTCATCACGCAAAACCTCTACAATGCCTAAAATGATTCTCTTTACTGGAACTCGAACATCTAAAAGCAGTTGTAAAAGATCCAACTCCTCTGACTACACTTCAACACGTTTATTCAGTCTTATTTGTATCTTGAATGTTCATAATTTCATTTTTAGGTATATTAGCTAAAAAATTCCCAATCTATGTCAATAAAACCATTGATTCTTAATATTCACATCAATTGGTGTTGTTTAAGCCACCATATGTGTCTTCTTGCCACAACTCTCCATATTCACCATAGAAACTCCTACGAGATTCTTAAAACTAACAGAACTATGGGATAAGCTATAATGCTTGTTTCTTACTTTGACTTGCTTCTACACCTTGGTAGCATGCTTAATCACATTATCAAGAGTGCTAAAAGGATGAATCCAACCCTTTGATGAAGTTTTATCACTCAAACCCTCTAAACAACCAACAATGATTCTGTGTACTTGATCTGGAACATCTCTTAGCAGTTGAATGAGATCCAACTCCTTTGACTACACTTTAACACTTCTATTTACTCTTATTTGTATCTTGAAGGTTCATAACTCTGATTTTAGGTATATACGGTAAAAATAGCCAAATCCATGTCATTTATTTTCATATTCACATCAAAAGTTGTTGTTAAAGCCTCCATATGTGTCTTCTTGCTACAAATCTCCATATTCATCATTAGAAACTCCCATGAAATTCTAAGAACTAACAACACTATGGGATAAGCTATAATGCTTGTTTCTTACTTTGACTTGGTTCTACACCTTGGTAGCATGCTTAATCACATCATCAAGAGTGCTGAAAGGCTGAATCTAAGAGTTTGATGAAGTTTCATCACTCAAACCCTCTACAAAGCCTACAATTGCTCTGTATACTTGATCTGGATCATCTCAAAGCAGTTAAATAAGATCCAACTCCTTTGACTACAACTCAACACTTATATTCACTCTTATTTGTATATTGAAGGTACATAACTCCGTTTTTAGGTATATCATCTGAAATTGACCAAATCCCTGTTAATGAAACCATTGATTCTTCGTATTCACATCAATAAGTGTTGTTAAAGTCTCGATATGTGTCTTCTTGCTACAAGTCTCCATATTCACCATTAGAAACTCCTACGAGATTCTTAGAACTAACAAACTATGGAATAAGCTATAACGCTTGTTTCTTACTCTGACTTGCTTCTACACCTTGGTATTATGCTTAATCACATTATCAAGAGTGCTTAAAAACTGAATTTAAGCCTTTGATGAAGTTTCATCACTCAAACCCTCTACAAAGCCTACAATGGCTCTGTGTACTTGATTTGGAATATCTCAAAGCAGTCGAATGAGTTCCAACTCCTTTGACTATAGTTCAACACTTCTATTCACTTCTATTTGTATCTTGAACGTTCATAATTTCGTTTTTAGGTATATCAGCGGAAAATAGCTAAATCCATGTCAATGAAACCATTGATTCTTCATATTCACATCAATAGGTGTTGTTTAAGCATCCATATATGTCTTCTTCCTACAACTCTCCATATTCACCATTAGAAACTCCTACAAGATTCTAAGAACTAACAAAACTATGGGATAAGCTATAATGCTTGTTTCTTACTCTGACTTGCTTCTACACCTTGGTAGTATTCTTAATCACATCATCAAGAGTGCTAAAAGGCTGAATCTAAGCCTTTGATGAAGTTTCATCACTCAAACTCTCTACAAAGCCTACAATGGCTCTGTGTACTTGATTTGGAATATCTCAAAGCATTTGAATGAGTTCCAACTCCTTTGACTATAGTTCTACATTTCTATTCACCTTTATTTGTATCTTGAAGGTTCATAATTCCGTTTTTAGGTATATTAGCTGAAATAGCCAAATCCATGTCAATGAAACCATTGATTCTTCATATTCACAACAATAGGTGTTGTTAAAGCCTCCATGTGTGTTTTCTTGCTACAACTCTCCATATTCACCATTAGAAACTCCTACGAGATTCTAGAACTAACAAAACTATGGGATAAGATATAATGCTTGTTTCTTACTCTGACTTTCTTCTACACCTTGGTAGTATTCTTAATCACATCATCAAGAGTGCTAAAAGGCTGAATCTAAACCTTTGATGAAGTTTCATCACTCAAACCCTCTACAAAGCCTACAATGGCTCTGTGTACTTGCTTTGGAATATCTCAAAGCAGTTGAATGAATTCGAACTCCTTTGACTACAGTTCAACACTTCTAATCACTCTTATTTGTATCTTGAAGGTTCATAATTCCGTTTTTAGGTATATTAGCTGAAATATCCAAATCCATGTCAATGAAACCATTGATTCTTCATATTCACATCAATAGGTGTTGTTAAAGCCTCCATATGTGTCTTCTTGCTACAACTCTTAATATTCACCATTAGAAACTCCTACGAGATTCTAAGAACTAACAGTACTATGGGATAAGTTGTAATACTTGTTTCTTACTTTGATTGCCTTTGATGAAGTTTCATCATGCAAAACCTCTACAACGCCTACAATGACTCTCTTTACTGGGTCTTGAACATCTAAAAGCAGTTGTAAAAGACCCAACTCGTTTGACTACACTTCAACACTTTTATTCAGTCTTATTTGTATCTTGAAGGTTCATAACTTCATTTTAAGGTATATGAGCTGAAAATGGCCCAATCCATGTCAATAGAACCATTGATTCTTAATATTCACATCAATAGGTGTTGTGTAAGCCACCATATGTGTCTTCTTGACAAAACTTGTGAGAATTGATGCAGAAATATAAACTACGAGATAGAGAGATTGAATGCTAAATGAAACAAGTAAAGGAGAATAGGAGATTATGCAAATTAAACTCGAGAGAATAAGAGATTAATGCTGAATGTAAATGATTAAGGAGAATCAGAGATTACGCAAGAACAATAGAAAGAGCAGCTCCTAAGGGCCATTTTAAGCCAAAAGAGGCGCAAATAGTAATTCGGTTACAAGGGGAGGGGTTTCCTCCTTTTATAGTTGAAGGAGGAAGCCCGAAATAAAAAAAACTGCAGCAATAATGAAAACGCAGCTTACAGCACAGGTGAATAGTAATCTCGTATCTCGGGATGAATAGTACCCGAGATGAATAATACCCGACTTCTTCAGGGAATGCCTTTTCCCAATAGATTCACGGGATGAATAGTAATCTCGGGTCTTGGGATGAATAGCACCCGACCTTCTTTACGGAATACCTTTTCTCAGTACTCCCCCTCAAGCTTAGTCGTCGGTGAACAAAGACTAAGCTTGGACCTATATAGGCGTTACCTCGGTAAAAACCTCATAATAGAAAAAACCACTTGGGAAAAACTCTATGATGAGGAAAAGAGCATAACGTCTATGAGTAGGGGATATGATCAACGATGAGAGTGTAGCATGAAGACTTTAAGTACCTCGATCTTCAAAGATAACTTTGAGCCACGTCGACTTTCCTATGCTTCTTCTTGTCCGGTCTCTATCTTCCGCTTCTTTTCCAGTCTCTTGCTTTAGCTTGCTTTTCACTTCCTCTTCAAGGATATAATTTTGATGGTATGGATGTTTTGATGTGCCTCATCTAGCTGGTCTCATGACTTGGCATTTTTTCTTTCCTCCATTTGTTTAGCTTGGCTACTCATATGCGTTTCTCGGTCTCCTCTTTTAAGGTAGCCTTTGTTTCTCCATACGGTATGCCTCGGAGTGCTTTGTTACTGCCTGAATTGCTTCGATCAGAACCTTCTCAAACGCATCATGCCTTTCCATCTTGACCACACTTCATAAACACATACCTCTATAGTGCTCACATACTCCCCCTCACGCTTGATCATGGATCAATGTACCCATCTGATCAAGCTTGTAACACGGAGAGGGAAGATAACCACTGTTATAGCTTCGTTCACAACCCAACAACCTGTTGAAGTGAGGACTGATTATTGAAGTGAAGACTAGATGGGAATTATTGAAGTCAAGATTGAACTGGTCTTATAAGAAGAGAGGTCTGTTTGAACTCTCACAGTTTGACAAGTCAAACTGTGACTTTATATTTTGTGGCTGTCATTTTTCCCACATGTTAATTAATTTTAGCCACTTGTTTAGCTTGCTTAGAGTGGATATATGATTGTAAAGGACCCATACACGAAATTAATGAGATGAGATAAGAAGAAAAAAATATCTCTCACTTTCTTCTTCTTCATTTTCGTGGGTACTGTTCATTACTCTCCAAAATTCTCCAAAATCTCAAACAACAGATCTGTGTATTTCTACACAACCAATGGTTTTGAGGACTACGTCTTAGAGTGAATCAAGGCTAGTGAGGGAATTCTTCCCCTTTCCTCTTACTGACTTGTGCCGCAAGGAATGAATTCACCGATTCCTATCCTTCCCACATATTTCTCAACTTCACGCTTTGGTTTTTCCAAGCTCAGTGTATAGCTCTTCTCATCAACCGTTCTTAGGTGACACTTCTCCTCCTCCATTTGCTGACTATACATGCTCCCAAAACTTCTTGACTCCATTTCTCATTATGTGTCCCCTTCTTCTAAATTAACACTCCTCTCACCAAGAATAGTCCCAGCCTTCCTTGTTTAAACCTTTCATAGAAGATTTAAATTCATAAGTAGTTACTAGGGGGATTAAGAAGGTTAAAGCAAAAAATGGTTTACAAATATAAGAAATGAGATCAATAATTCAC
Organism: Cardamine occulta; assembly: GCA_028015245.1. NCBI lineage: Eukaryota > Viridiplantae > Streptophyta > Magnoliopsida > Brassicales > Brassicaceae > Cardamine > Cardamine occulta. The sequence continues at coordinate 1,042,803 of CM051387.1, read as the reverse complement.
AAGAGTCTAAATATTCAATCAAAGTATGAGTTTAGAGATTAGAGTACTCCCTTTTCATTGATGAGTTACCACCACTCAATCAATTTATTGCTTGGAGATCATGGATGCCACAGTTAGATCACCAAGCACATTCTTTACCGGTTTTCAAGATGCAGACCAAGGAGTTTTGGCAGTTCTTCCACTGTACACTTAAGCCATTGGATGAATTTGCTACATACCTCTTGGCTGTGAATTATAATTGACCGATCCATATCTTCCATCGGTCTTTTCCACACCTTGTTGATGCTATTTCGTGCTAAGATCAACAATGGTTAGTGGCCCTAGCATTTCTCTCATCATGGCTCTTCACCACAAAGGAATCTAAAAGATTTAGCTTTTGTCTATGGTGAGTACCCTTATTACAAGATAGGAACCCTCAAAACAAAGCTTTATCCAAAAAAATAAGTGAACCCAAATCATTATGTGTTTCACATTCATAAGAAGGAAATCAGACTAAGGTTCATATTTTGAAAAACAATCATGGCCTTAAGTGCTTTCTAGAAGCGGACCATGATTATGGCTCGGGTGATGTATGGCCTTAGGTGTATTTCAATTCTCAAGGAATTTCATACGGACCTAACTCACCTTAGGGAGCAAAATCATGAACCAGGGACTTCAATGCTTAGAAGCGGTCCAAGATTTTAAATTCAAGGAATAGAAATGAAAAATAATTTAAAGATTGAAGGAACCAAGGACTTAAAATATTTTGAAAGTAGTCCAAGGTCTGATTTTGATCAAAAGAACTTGGATTCAGCAAGGTTCTACAGCCATGAGTATCCTTAAGGTTTCCTCTCCTCTAGGACACTAGCTACAGATTCATCAAGGTTCTCATTCTTTTGATTTAAAAGGGAAATTAGGATTCAACATGCTCATGTTAACTCATAAGAGCTAAATGAGACATGGTTCTCTTTCCTTAAAGCCGGATTCATCATAGCTTCACACGCTTCAATCCATAAGGGTTAAGCAAATTTTACGATGGTTCTCAGCAAAAGAGGAATTCTGACTTAACAAGGCTATTTCTACTCACAAGGGCATAATGAACTAGGGTTCTCTTTCCTTTAGCTGGAATCAACTTGGCTTTTGAAGAGAAGATGATTTAATTTTAGTTTATGCTTGTTTCCACAAGGAATAAGCTTTTACTATAAATCTCTTTCTCAACGAAGCTTGGATTCAGCAAGGTCATTTACACTTATAAGAGCTGAATGAACCCAGGTTCTCCTCCCTTTAATTGGAAGCTTGGATTCAGCAAGGTCATTTACGCTCATAAGAGCAAAATGAACCCAGGTTCACCTTCCTTTAACCGATTTTTAACACAGCTTTAAGACACTAAACATATGACTTAGAGATTTCAGATAGGGTTGAAAAAGAGCAGATTAAGTGCCCAGCAAAACCATGGAATCCATGGATTAAGCGCTTGTAGCATACTTATCTCTTTCTCTCTTTTGTGGTTTATTATCCACAGCCACCAAACTCATCTCTTCATTGTCAAAAGCAGAATAAAACGAACATATATACCACGACACTGGGTGCATTAGATCTATAGAAATTAAGCACCATTCAGCATTGTTCCCATGTTTTGAATCATCCATATCGCAAATCTGAATCAAAAATTACGATGGATTTCACATTTCTATTCCAATGGAACTAAAAATTCATCCAAGGTTTTAAAGAGAAACAAAAAAACGATTTTGAATCTTATTCAAAACTAACAATGACTTAGAGAAGACAAATGAGGCTTAGAGATGATGAGAAAAGAATCTAAGCCCAGCAAACCATGGATCCAAAGATACCAACAGCTATGAGCTTTCAGCTAACAGATTTCTTTTCTTCTCTTGTGGTTCTTCACCACACCTCACTTCTTTCTCCTCATTGTCATAAAAGATCTATAAACATGGCTTGGAGAAAAGGCTGGGGCTTAAGAATGAAGAGAAAACGTTGAGCTAAGTCAAAACCATTGAAATGGAGAGGCAGTTTTAAGCACCAAACGATTCTTTCAAGCCTTCATCCTTTCTCTTCATCACCATCTGCTCTGATACCATGTGAGAATTGATGCAAAAATATAAACAACGAGATTGAGAGATTGAATGCTGAATGAAACAAGTAAAGGAGAATAGGAGATTATGCAAATTAAACTAGAGAGAATAAGATATTAATGCTGAATGTAAATGATTAAGGAGAATCAGAGATTAAGCAAGAACAATAGAAAGAGCAGCCCCTAAGGGCCATTTTAAGCCAAAGGAGGCGCAAATAGTAATTAGGTTACAAGGGGAGGGGTTTCCTCCTTTTATAGTTAAAGGAGGAAGCCCTAAATAAAAAAAACTGCAGCAATAATGTAAACGCAGCTTACAGCACATGTGAATAGTAATCTCGTGTCTCGGGATAAATAGTACCCGAAATAAATAATACCCAACCTTCTTCAGGGAATGCCTTTTCTCAATAGATTCACGGGATGAATAGTAATCTCGGGTCTCGGGATGAATAGTACCCGAGATAAATAGTACCCGAGACGAACTGTATCCGACGTTTTTCACGGAATACCTTTTCTCAATACAACTCTCCATATTCACCATTAGGAACTCTTATGAGATTCTAAGAATAAATAGAACTATGGGATAAGCTATAATGCTTGTTTCTTACTTTGACTTGCTTCTACACCTTGGTAGCATACTTAATCACATCACCAAGAGTGCTAAAAGGCTGGAGCTAAGCCTTTGATGAAGTTTCATCACTCAAACCCTCTAAAAATCCTACACTGGCTCTTGTACTTGATCTGGAACATCTCAAAGCAGTTGAATGAGATCCAACTCCTTTGACTACAGTTCAACACTTCTATTCACTCTTATTTGTATCTTGAAGGTTCATAACTTTGTTTTAGGTATATTAGGTGAAATAGCCAAATCCATGTCAATGAAACCATTGATTCTCATATTCACATCAATAGGTGTTGTTAAATCCTCCATATGTGTCTTCTTGCTACAACTCTCCATATTCACCATTAGAAACTCCCATGATAGACCCTTGATCGTGATGAAAGAGTCAGCCCCTTGATGCCCTTCGTGTGGTTGCTATGGAGTGGCTGAATAATGGTTTGATTTGGTGAAGTGATGACTCAATGTATCGAAGTGTAACTTCCAAAGGATTGCGGAAGATCCTTGGAATTTCGAAGTTCGGATTCACTGAGGATATTACGCACCAACAGTAAAAACGAATTGAGAATTATGATATTACACACACAAAACTCAGATCAAACATGTAAGAAAGTTTAAGAATGCAATGTTTGATAAAAATGTGACCAAGAATCACATGCAGAATATAAAGAGAATGGGGAGAAGGAGAAGAGACACATGGTGAAGTCAAGAATTTAAGAGACATGCCTCAAAAATTCATGCAACATAATGACCAAGTTTGAATCAAAAATAAGATAGAAATATTACTAAGGGAAATTCGAATTAAACATGTGAAGAGTGGGCCAGTTGATAACAATGGGCTGGGGTAAAGTATGTGGCCTTTCTGCATTAAAAACCTCCCTTAGAAAACCCAATGGGAAAAACCAAGGAGAGAAAAAAAGAGTACAAGTCCACATACCTCCATTGTCATCGCTTAGATGGTTTGAATCACAACCAATGTGGCTCGACAAGCATCACATCTAAGACTGGCCTGAATGGTATGTAGACGATTGTTGATCATTTGAATGAACTCTTTAGCTCTAACCTTGTCATGGGACCAACAGGAACAATCAAAGCTGCATCCTCTTCTGCTCCAAGCTCCTCGGGTTCAACCTGCGGTTAAGTTCCATGCTCCAAGCTCTCCATGCTCACATCAGGCTCTTCCACTTGAAAAGGATTTGTCCTCAAATCCGATTCATCTGCGATAAAAGCCACAAGATCAGTAACATTGAAAGTATTACTCCATTATACTTACCTTGCAAATCTAGTATGTAGGCGTTATTCTTGATTCTTTGAAGCACTTTAAAAGGTCCGTCCATTCTTGGCATTAGCTTAGACTTCCTTTCATTACGAAAGCGGTCTTTCCGAAGATGAATCCAAACTAAGTCTCCTTCCTCGAAGATAAGTTCCTTGCGGCCCTTGTTAGCATACTTGGCGTATTGCTTTGTCTTATTCTCAATATTTTTCCTAGCCGCCTCATGGATTCGCTGAACAATCTCCGCTTTTTTCTTTCATTTGTACTACTCATTTCACTCAAAGGTAAAGGCATCAAATCCAAAGGAGTGGTGGGATTAAACCCATAAACAATTAGTGGAGAATAACAACTTAGTTCCTAGCTTAGACCAAAGCGTTTTCCAGAAGTGACTAAGGAACTTAGTGTCTTTATCAGATACTATTGTCCTAGGCATGCCATGTAAGCGTACAACTTTTCTAAAGAACAAGTCGGCTACATGCTTAGCATCATCAGTTTTATGAAAGGGAATAAAATGCGCCAGCTTAGAGAATCTATCCACCACCACAAAGACCGAATGCCTACCAGTTCTAGTTCTAGGCAATCCTACTACAAAGTCCATTGAAATGTCATTCCAAGAATGCAAAGGAATGGATGTGTGCTTTAGCTTTTGCTTGTTTACAAGTTGAACATTTCTCACGCATTTTCTCAACATCACGTCTCATATACGGCCAATGGAAGTGATCTTGCATGACTTGCATAGTTTTAGACACACCAAAGTGTCCCATTAAACCTCCACCGTGTGCTTCCCTTAGAAACAAATCTCTCAAAGACGAGTTAGGAACACACAAACGGTTATCATAAAACAAGTATCCTTCATGCCTATAATATTTTCCTAATGCAAACTTCTCACAAGCAGCAAATATTTTTCTAAAGTCAGAATCATTTTCATAGAGAGTTTTAATGTGCTCAAAACCAAGTAGCTTGGCATCTAAAGATGAGAGTAACATGTACCTCCGGGACAATGCGTCGGCCATGACATTGTCCTTACCTTTTTTGTACTTGATGACATAGGGAAAGGTCTCAATAAACTCCACCCACCGAGCATGTCTCTTATTGAGCTTTGCTGTCCCTTGAGATGTTTTAAAGACTCATGGTCGGTGTGGATCACGAACTCTTTAGGCCAGAGGTAATGTTGCCACATTTGTCAAGCTCTCACCAAAGCGTAGAGTTCTTTATCGTAGGTTGGATAGTTAAGCGTTGCTCCTCCTAGCTTTTCGCTGAAATATGCTATTGGCTTCTTGTCCTGCATTAACACAACACCAATCCCAACACCAGATGCATCACATTCGATTTCAAAAGTCTTAATAAAATTAGGGAGAGAAAGGATAGGAGCCTGAGTAAGTTTTTCTTTCTAGATCTGCAATGCATCTTCTTGAGCTTTTTCCCACTTAGACCCAACGTTCTTCTTGATAACTAGAGCCAAGGTGCTAAAGTCCTTAACAAATCTTCGGTAAAATCCCACAAGTCCATGAAAGCTCCTCACTTCTCCTACAGAAGTTGGACTCGGTTATTCTCTAATTGCTTTTACCTTCTCTTCATCCACTTTTACACCATCTGCACTTACGACAAAACCTAAAAAGACCAAGTTATCCGTTTCAAAAGTAAATTTATTCATGTTAGCATAAAGTTTTTCCTTTCTAAGCACATCTAACACCTTACGCAAATGCTGAACATGATCTTCTAAGTTGTTGCTGTAAACTAAGATATCATCAAAGTAAACAACCACAAAATGCCCTATGTATGCCCTAAGAACGTGGTTCATTAACCTCATGAATGTACTAGGTGCATTTGTAAGCCCGAATGGTATCACTAACCATTCATACAACCCTTGCTTAGTTTTAAACGCGGTTTTCCACTCACCCCCTTCCTTCATCCTAATCTGATGATACCCTCTTTTTAAATCAACCTTAGAAAAGATGCAAAACCCATGCAACTCATCTAACATGTCATCTAATCTAGGTATACGATGACTCTGCAATCTACACACATCCTCCAGCTTCCATCTTTTTTTGGTACAAGTAATACAGGCACAGCACATGGACTCATGCTTTCACGGATGTGTCCTTTTCCATAAGTTCCATGACTTGCTTCTGCAGTTGATGCAATCATGGAATCATCCAAGAAGACCCGTGTGCATTGTTCAGCACAAACGAAGACTATGATCAACTTGTCTATCCCATCGGCCACTTGGAGTGCATTCTCACCTTATCTAGAGCACTCCTCGAAGTTGAATCAGTCTAATCCGAGTTTAGGTGAAGAAGTTATTCAACTTCGAAGTCAAGTGATTCCCAGCTTACGCGATTCAGACATACGTGCGTTGAATAATTATTTCCAACCAAACCAGAAGGAATCAAGCTATGAAACAAATTATTCTGGAATCTTGAATCATCAAGGATCTTGAAAAATTAGAATCACAACAACGCCGATTTAGACTTGGGAGATATGAATTTTACAATTCAATGGATCTGCTTCAAGCCCTATTGCACGACTGAGCCAAAGATTATGATGCACAGCCCAACTCAGGTACGATCTCGACGTAAAACAAATTGGAGAATCTTATTGGATCTCTTAGGTTTCCAAAAAGCCCAAAAAAAGAAGGAAATTCCATCGGATGAAAAAGATACACTCCATTTTCGAAGATGGGTCAATCTGGTTCAAAACTTGAAGAGTTCTAGACCCAATTAGTTTGCAAGCTTCCAGACTTATTTTTGGCATCCAGGAGGTATTTCTACCAATCCCAGCAAGCCCAGTAAGCCCCAGCAAGAACACATCTCGGCCAAAGAAGCAAGGAGAAGCCAATAATAATAATTCAAATTCCAAAGCTGAAGTAATATAGACTAGTTCTCTCTCCTTCATGCAGATTTAGGTCTCATTGTGTTTCCTAGGTGATCTGCATGTTGAGGACGTCTTAATAAGTTGTTGCTGTAGTTTGTTTTCTATTTAAACTCATGTAAGTCCCATGAGCAGGGAGGCATCAATTTATATTTTTATGAAACTTTGTTTCTTCTTTGAGTTGAGAGTGATTCTCTTCTCTTGCTTGTTAGGTGTATCATATCCTACAAGTTTATCGATTTTTTTGGTGTGTCATATCCAAGATAATCGATTGGTGAATCAAAGGCCTTCTGCATCCTTTGTGACACCGTTCAATCCCCATCCTTTGTTCTTTGAAGTTTTTTTTCAGTTTCATAGAAGCAAAGCCTATCCTTTTTACCAACTTCGAGTGAGAATCCTTGGGAGGATCATATCAGCAGTTCCTTGGTCTCCACGGGATTAGTTCTGTAAGCTGGTTTGTTTGGCAATGATGCTCCAGGGACGAAATCAATTTGATGTTCTATGCCTCTAATGGGTGGTAATCCATCCGGATTCTCCTATGGAAACACATCCCAATATTTCTGTAATATATGTTTAAAAGTGCTAGGGATTTCCTGCTCAAGATTAGTGATACTCATAAGCGTTTCTTTATAAACAAAGAGTAAGTTTGGTTTACGGAGGTCACTTCCCTTTGAGTTACTCGGCGCAATAACAAGACTGGATAATTTGATAGCTTTCTTTCTACCCATCTTCATGACCAACTGATCTTGGTATACCTCATGAGGAGTCATAGGAAGCAACACAGTTTTTCTTCCTTTGAACTCAAACTTATGGCGATTGGTGAAACCATCATGCACAACCTTCCAATAGATAGCGGCACCTTGACTTAATTATCCACAGCCATCTGTCCATTTTCATTCAGCCACTGTAGCTTATATGGTTTCAGATGCTTGATTACTGACAATCCAAGCCTCGCAACCATAGTCTCACTAGCAACATTTCTACAACTTCCACCATCAATGATCACACTGCAAATCTGATCCTTAACCAGACACCTTGTATGGAACAGGTTCTCTCTTTGTTCTTGCTCATCAGATTTAGCGATGACACTCAAAGCTCTTATGGCAACTTCCACCATCATTTTCCCCTTAACGGCTGGTTAATACTCTTCTGCCGATGAATCCTCATCAAGTTTTTTATCCTTAGGCATCTCATCCTCAGACTCAACTTCCCCATTTGCCAAGATGATCATAACCCTCTTGTTGGCGCATTCACTAGCGTAATGTCCCATGCCGTGACACTCAAAGCACTTGATGTCTGTAATTCTTGATGCAACATTAGTATTCTTTCCTTTAAGATCCAGACCCTCAACCTTGGGCTTGACAAAAGGTTTGTAATCTTTTTGAGTTCTGGACTTCTCTTCCCGGTGATAACTAGATTTTTCCGGAGTAAAACTTGGCTTGGAGCTTCTCCTCTTAAGTTGCTTTTTGAACATAACTGCCTTGTGCAGCAATTCTTCTAAATCCTCATAGTTTTGAACCTCGAGTTTATCAACAATATCTCGGCTTAATCCTGCCATCAATCTAGACATAATGGCTTCTTGACCTTCTTGAATGTCGGCTCTTATCATCAAATTTTCCATCTCTTTGAAATACTCTTCAATGGACCTATTGCCTTGTACCAAGTTTCTCAACCAATGGTGTAACTCTCTATTGTAGTGACTTGGCACGAATCTTTTCCTCGTAATATTTTTCATCTGAGTCCATGTCTCCATTGGATAATCTCCTACACGTTTCCTAGTCACAGTTAACTGATCCCACCAACTAAGAGCATAACTGGTGAACTCGGTAGGTGCAACTTTTACTTTGCTCTTTTTAGTATAATCATGACAATTGAAGGTGATTTGCATCTTCTTTTCCCATTCAAGATACTCCTCAGGGTCACTGGTGCCTTGGAAATGAGGGATACGAACTTTCACTCCAGCCAGATTATCTCTAGGAACTACTCGCTCTTCTCTAGCATGTCTTCTCCTTCGGCGACTACTTAACTTAGAAGATTGACTGTAGTATTCTAAGTGATTGCTAGCCTCGGCTTGACTTTTTTTTATCACGTTCCTTCCATGCTCTTCTTGAGTTCTCATGTTCGAGTTTAAAGGCTTCAAATTGTTCAGCTATTAGGCTGCCCACATTGGCCGTGAGAGCTTCATACATTTGTTTCTGATTGATGCTGTTGTTACCTCCTTCTTCTTCCTCAACTTGTGGCATTACCATCCTGGAAATCAACACAAAAGAATCACAGTAAAGTGTTCTTGGAAGAAATAGCAACAACAAAACAATTAAGACAATAACCCTTTTAACTGCCGAGAAAACCTAATGGTGACCGTTCGATAAAATCGACTCAGGAAAAATATCAAAACACCTTTTAACATTCCAGTTTTAATTGTAACAAAAACTAGACTCAATCTAGGCTCGACCACCACAGATTTCACGATTTTAGGATTAATATTCGATTTTAAACAATTCTAGCAACCTAGTGATCGAAACAGACATAAAAACAAATTTTTCTTTTTTTTTTTGCAAAAACGTTTTTGATGATTAATGAAAAGTCACAAATGAAACGTTTTGATTCAGATCGACACAACCTGACACGAAATGGCTCTTATACCACCTGATAGACCCTTGATCGTGATGAAAGAGTCAGCCCCTTGATGCCCTTCGTGTGGTTGCTATAGAGTGGCGGAATAATGGTTTGATTCTGTGAAGTGATGACTCAATGGATCGAAGTGTAACTTCCAAAGGATTTCGGAAGATTCTTAGACTTTCAAAGTTCGGATTCACTGAGGATATTACGCACCAACAGTAAAAACGAATTGAGAATTGTGATATTACACACACAAAACTCGGATCAAACTGGTAAGAAAGTTTTAGAAAACAATGTTTGATAAAAATAAGACCAAGAGTCACATGCAGAATATAAAGAGAATGGGGAGAAGGAGAAGAGACACATGGTCAAGTCAAGAATTAAAGAGACATGCCTCAAAAATTCATGCAACATAATGACCAAGTTTGAATCAAAAATAAGATAGAAATATTACAAAAGGAAATTCAAAATTTAACATGTGAAGAGTGGGCCGGTTGATAACAATGGGCTGGGGTAAAGTATGTGGCCTTGCCTAATTAAAAACCTTCCTTAGAAAACCCAATGGGAAAAACCAAGGAGAGGAAAAAAGAGTACAAGTCCAACGTGGCTGGACAAGCATCACATCTAAGACTGGCCTGAATGGTAAGTATACGATTGTTGATGATTTGAATAAGTAGTTCCATGCTCCAAGCTCTCCATGCTCACATCATCCCATAAAATTCTAAGAACTAACAAGACTATGGGATAAGCTATAATATTTCTTTCTTACTTTAACTGCCTTTGATAAAGTTTCATCACTCAAAACCTGTACAACGCCTACAATGACACTCTGTACTGGACCTTGAACATCTAAAAGCAATTGTACGAGATCCAACTCGTTTAACTACACTTCAACACTTTTATTCAGTTTTATTTGTATCTTGAAGGTTCATAATTTCATTTTTAGGTAATCAGCTGAAAAGGCAGAATCTAAGTCTTTGATGAAGTTTCATCACTCAAACCCTCTACAAAGCCTACAATAGCTGTGTGTACTTGATTTGGAGCATCTCAAAGCAGTTGAATAAGTTCCAACTTCTTTGACTACAGTTCAACACTTCTATTCACTCTTATTTGTATCTTGAAGGTTTATTACTCTGTTTTTAGGTATATCAGGTGAAAATAGCCAAATCCATGTCATTAATTCTTAATATTCAAATCAATAGGTGTTGTTAAAGCCTCCATATGTGTCTTCTTGCTACAACTCTTCATATTCACCATTAGAAACTCCCATGAGATTGTAAGAACTAATAGGACTATGGGATAAGCTGTAATGCTTGTTTCTTACTTTGACTTGCTTCTACACCTTCGTAGCATGCTTATCACATCATCAAGAGTGCTAAAAGGTTCAATCTAAGTCTTTGATGAAGTTTCATCACTCAAACCCTCTACAAAGCCTACAATAGTTGTGCGTACTTGATTTGGAACATATCAAAGAAGTTGAATAAGTTCCAACTCCTTTTTACTACAGTTCAATACTTCTATTTACACTTATTTGTATCTTGATGGTTCATAATTTTTTTAGGTTTTCAGTTTCCTATGCGAGTTTAACAACACCTATGGATATGAATATGAAGAATCAATGGTTTCATTGACATGGATTTGGCTATTTCTGCTAATATAACTAAAAACGGAATTATGAACCTTCAACATACAAATAAGAGTGAATAGAAGTGTTGAACTATAGTCAAAGGAGTTGGAACTCATTCGTTTGCTTTGAAATATTCCAAATCAAGTACATAGAGCCATTGTAGGCTTTGTAGAGGGTTTGAGTGATAAAACTTCATCAAAGGCTTAGATTCAGCCTTTAGCACTTTTGTTGATATGATTAAGAATACTACCAATGTGTAGAAGCAAGTCAAACTTAGAAACAAGCATTATTGCTTATCCCATAGTTCTGTTAGTTCTTAGAATCTCGTAGGATTTCTAATGGTGAATATGGAGAGTTGTAACAATAAGACACATATGGAGGCTTTAACAAAACCTGTTGATGTGAATATGAAGAATCAATGGTTTCATTAACAGGGATTTGGCCATTTTCAGATGATATACCTAAAAACCGAGTTATGAACCTTCAAGATATAAATAAGAGTGAATAGAAGTGTTGAACTGTAGTCAAAGGAGTTGGATGTTATTTAACTGTTTTAAGATGTTCCAGATCAATCACACAGAGCTATTTTAGGCTTTGTAGAGGGTTTAAGTGATGAAACTTCATCAAAGGCTTAGATTCAGCCTTTTAGCCCTCTTGATGATGTGATTAAGCATGCTACCAAGGTGTAGAAGCAAGTCAAAGTAATAAACACGCATTATATCTTATCCCATAGTTCTATTAGTTCTTAGAATCTCATAGGAGTTCTTAATGGTTAATATGGAGAGTTGTTACAAGAAGACACATATGGAGGCTTTAACAACACCTATTGATGTGAATATAAAGAATCAATGGTTTCATTAACAGAGAGTTAGCCATTTTCAAATGATATACCTAAAAACGAAGTTCTGAAGCTTCAAGATACAAATAAGAGTGAACAGAAGTGTTGAACTATACTTAAAGGAGTTGGATTTTATTTAACAGTTTTGAGATGTTCCAGTTCAAGTACACAGAGCCATTGTTAGCTTTGTAGAGGGTTTAAGTGATGAAACTTCATCAAAGGCTTAGATTCAGCTTTTTAGCACTCTTGATGATGTGATTAAGCATGCTACCAAGGTGTAAAAGCAAGTCAAAGTAAAAAACAAGCATTATACCTTATCCCATAATTCTATTAGTTCTTTGAATTTCATAGGAGTTTTTAATTGTGAATATGGAGAGTTGTAGCAAGAAGACACATATGGACGCTTTAACAACACCTATTTATGTGAATATGAAGAATCAATTGTTTCATTGACATGAATTTTGCTATTTTCAGCTAATATACCTAAAACGGAATTATGAACCTTCAATATACAAATAAGAGTGAATAGAAGTGTTGAACTATAGTCAAAGGAATTGGAACTCATTTAACTGCTTCGAGATATTCCAAATCAAGTACATAGAGCCATTGTAGGCTTTGTAGAGGGTTTAAGTGATGAAACTTCATTAAAGGCTTAGATTCACCCTTTTAGCAGCACTCTTGCTGAAATGATTAAGAATACTACCAATGTGTAGAAGCAAATCAAAGTTAGAAACAAGCATTATTGGTTATCCCATAGTTCTGTTAGTTCTTAGAATCTCGTAGGAGTTTCTAATGGTGAATATGGAGAGCTGTAGCAAAAAGACACATATGGAGGTTTTAACAACACCTATTGATGTGAATATAAAGAATCAATGGTTTCATTAACAGGGATTTGGCCATTTTCAGATGATATACCTAAAAACCGAGTTATGAACCTTCAAGATACAAATAAGAGTGAATAGAAGTGTTGAACTGTAGTCAAAGCAGTTGGATCTTATTGAAATGCTTTGAGATGTTCCAGATCAAGTACATAGAGCTATTGTAGGCTTTGTAAAGGGTTTAAGTGATGAAACTTCATCAAAGGCTTAGATTCAGCCTTTTAGCACTCTTGATCATGTGATAACGCATGCTACCAAGGTGTAGAAGAATGTCAAAGTAAGAAAAAAGCATTATAGCTTATCCCATAGTTCTGTTAGTTCTTAGAATCTCATTGGAGTTTTTAATTGTGAATATGGAGAGTTGTAGCAAGAAGATACATATGGAGGCTTTAACAACATCTATTGATGTGAATATGAAGAATCAATGGTTTCATTGACATGGATTTGGCTATTTTCAGCTAATATACCTAAAAACGGAATTATGAACCTTCAACATACAAATAAGAGTGAATAAAAGTGTTGAACTGTAGTCAAAGGAGTAGAAACTCATTCAACTGCTTTGAGATATTCCAAATCAAGTACACAGAGCCATTGTAGGCATTGTAGAGACTTTAAGTGATGAAACTTCATCAAAGGCTTAGATTCAGCCTTTTAGCACTCTTGTTGATATGTTAAGAATACTACCAAGGTGTAGAAGCAAGTCAAAGTTAGAAACAAGCATTATTGCTTATCCCATAGTTCTGTTAGTTCTTAGGATCTCGTAGGAGTTTCTAATGGTGAATATGGAGAGTTGTAGGAAGAAAACACATATGGAGGTTTTAACAACACTTATTGATGTGAATATAAAGAATCAATGGTTTCATTAACAGGGATTTGGCCATTTTCAGATGATATACCTAAAAACCGAGTTATGAACCTTCAAGATACAAATAAGAGTGAATAGAAGTGTTGAACTGTAGTCAAAGGAGTTGGATCTTATTTAACTGTTTTGAGATGTTCTAGATTAAGTACACAGAGCTATTGTAGGCTTTGTAGAGGGTTTGAGTGATGAAACTTCATCAAAGGGTTAGATTCAGTCTTTTTAGGGACTCTTGATTATGTGATTAAGCATGCTACCAAGGTGTATAAGCAAGTCAAAGTAAGAAACAAGCATTATAGCTTATCCCATAGTTCTTTTAGTTGTTAGAATCTCGTAAGAGTTTCTAATGGTGAATATGGAGAGTTGTAACAAGAAGATACATATGGAGGCTTTAACAACACCTATTGGTGTGAATATGAAGAATCAATGGTTTTATTGACATGAATTTAGCTATTTTCATCTGATATACCTAAAAGCAAAATTATGAACCTTCAAGAAAAAATAAGCGTGAATAGAAGTGTTGAACTGTAGTCAAAGGCGTTGAAACTCATTCAGCTGCTTTGAGATATTCCAAATCAAGTACACAGAGCCATTGTAGGCTTTGTAGAGGGTTTGAGAGATGAAACTTCATCAAAGGCTTAGATTCAGCCTTTTAGCACTGTTGTTGTTATGATTAAGAATAATACCAAGGTGTAGAAGCAAGTCAAAGTTAGAAACAAGCATTATTGCTTATCCCATAGTTCAGTTAGTTCTTAGAATCTCGTAGGAGTTTCGATTAGTTAATATGGAGAGGTGTACCATGAAGACACATATATGGAGGCTTTAATAACACCTACTGATGTGAATATGAAGAATCAATGGTTTCATTAACAGAGATTTGGCCATTTTCAGATGATATACCTAAAAACGGAGTTATGAATCTTCAAGATACAAATAAGAGGGAATAGAAAAGTTGAAATGTAGTCAAAGGAGTTGGATATTATTTTACTTTTTTGAGATGTTCCAGATCAAGTACACAGAGCCATTGTTGGCTTTGTACAGGTTTTAAGTGATGAAACTTCATCAAAGGCTTAGATTCAGCCTTTTAGCTGAAGAATCAACGGTTTTATTCACATAGATTTGGCTATTTGGTTACAGTAGAACACTTCTATTCACTCTTATTTCTATCTTGAAGGTTCATAACTCTTTTTTTAGGTATATCAGCTAAAAATAGCCAAATCCATGTCAATAAAACCATTGATTCTTCATTTTCACATCAATAGGTGTTGTTTGAACCTCCATATGTGTCTTCTTGCTACAACTCTCCATATTCACCATTAGGAACTCCTATGAGATTCTAAGAACAAACAGAACAATGGGATAAGCTATAATGCTTGTTTCTTACTTTAACTTGCTTCGACACTTTGGTAGCATGCTTAATCACATCATCATGAGTGCCAAAAAGCTGAATCTAAGCCTTGGATGAAGTTTCATCACTCTAACCCTCTTCAAAGCCTATAATGGCTCTTTGTACTTGATCTTGAACATCTCAAAGTAGTTGTAAGAGATCCAACTCCTTTGGTTACAGTAGAACACTTCTATTCACTCTTATTTCTATCTTGAAGGTTCATAACTCTTTTTTTAGGTATATCAGCTAAAAATAGCCAAATCCATGTCAATGAAACCATTGATTCTTCATTTTCACATCAATAGGTGTTGTTTGAACCTCTATATGTGTCTTCTTGCTACAACTCTCCATATTCACCATTAGGAACTCCTATGAGATTCTAAGAACTAACAAAACAATGGGATAAGCTATAATGCTTGTTTCTTACTTTAACTTGCTTCTACACTTTTGTAGCATGTTTAATCACATCATTAAGACTGCTAAAAGGCTAAATCTTAGCCTTTGATAAAGTTTCATCACTCAAACCCTCTACAAAGCCTACAATGGCTTTGTGTACTGGATCTTGAACATCTCAAAGTAGTTATCAGAGAGATCCAACTCCTTTAGTTAGTTTAACACTTCTATTCACTCTTTTTTGTAACATGAAGGGTCATAAATCTCTTTCTAGGTATATAAGATAAAAATGGCCAAACACAGGTCAATAAAACCATTGATTCTTCATATTCACATCAATATGTGTTGTTTAAGCCTCCTTATGTGTCTTCTTGCTACAACTTTCCTTATTCACCATTAGGAACTCCTATAAGATTCTAAAAACTAACAGAACTATGGGATAAGCGATAATGCTTGTTTCTTACTTTTACTTGCTTCTACACCTTGCTAGCATGCTTAATCACATTATCAAGAGTTCTAAAAGGCTGAATCTAAGTCTTTGATGAAGTTTCTTCACTCAAACCCTCTACAAAGCTTACAATAGCTCTTTGTACTGGATCTTGAACATCTCAAAGCAGTTGTAAGAGATCCGACTCCTTTCGTTACAATTTAACACTTCTATTCACTCTTATTTGTATCTTGAAGGTTCATAACTCTTTTTTTAGGTATATCAGCAAAAAATGGCCAAATCCATGTCAATGAAACCATTGATTCTTCATTTTCACATTAATAGGTGTTGTTTAAGCCTCCATATGTGTCTTCTTGCTACAATTCTCCATATTCACCATTAGGAACTCCTATGAGATTCTAAGAACTAACAGAACAATGTGATAAGCTATAATGCTTGTTTCTTACTTTAACTTGCTTCGACACTTTGGAAGAATGCTTAATCACATCATCTGAGTGCTAAAAAGCTGAATCTAAGCCTTTGAAGAAGTTTCATCACTCAAACCCTCTTCATAACCTATAATGGCTCTGTGTACTAGATCTTGAACATCTCAAAGTAGTTGTAAGAGATCCAACTCCTTTGGTTACAGTAGAACACTTCTATTCACTGTTATTTCTATCTTGAAGGTTCATAACTCTTTTTTTAGGTATATCAGCTAAAAATAGCCAAATCCATGTCAATAAAACCATTGATTCTTCATTTTCACATCAATAGGTGTTGTTTGAACCTCCATATGTGTCTTCTTGCTACAACTCTCCATATTCACCATTAGGAACTCCTATGAGATTCTAAGAACAAACAGAACAATGGGATAAGCTATAATGCTTGTTTCTTACTTTAACTTGCTTCGACACTTTGGTAGCATGCTTAATCACATCATCATGAGTGCCAAAAAGCTGAATCTAAGCCTTGGATGAAGTTTCATCACTCTAACCCTCTTCAAAGCCTATAATGGCTCTGTGTACTTGATCTTGAACATCTCAAAGTAGTTGTAAGAGATCCAACTCCTTTGGTTACAGTTGAACACTTCAATTCACTCTTATTTCTATCTTGAAGGTTCATAACTATTTTTTTAGGTATATCAGCTAAAAATAGCCAAATCCATGTCAATGAAACCATTGATTCTTCATTTTCACATCAATAGGTGTTGTTTGAACCTCCATATGTGTCTTCTTGCTACAACTCTCCATATTCATTATTAGGAACTCCTATGAGATTCTAAGAACTAACAAACAGAACAATGGGATAAGCTATAATGCTTGTTTCTTACTTTAATTGCTTCTACACTTTTGTAGCATGTTTAATCACATCATTAAGACTGCTAAAAGGCTGAATCTAAGCCTTTGATAAAGTTTCATCACTCAAACCCTCTACAAAGCCTACAATGGCTTTGTGTACTGGATCTTGAACATCGCAAAGTAGTTATCGGAGGGATCCAACTCCTTTAGTTAGTTTAACACTTCTATTCACTCTTCTTTGTATCTTGAAGGGTCATAAATCTCTTTCTAGGTATATAAGCTAAAAATGGCCAAATCCATGTCAATGAAACCATTGATTCTTCATTTTTACATTAATAGGTGTTGTTTACGCCTCCATATGTGTCTTCTTGCTATAATTCTCCATATTCACCATTAGGAACTTCTATGAGATTCTAAGAACTAACAGAACAATGGAATAAGCTATAATGCTTGTTTCTTACTTTAACTTGCTTCTACACTTTGGTAGAATGCTTAATCACATCATCATGAGTGCTAAAAAGCTGAATCTAAGTCTTTGAAGAAGTTTCATCACTCAAACCCTCTTCAAAACCTATAATGGCTCTGTGTACTAGATCTTGAACATCTCAAAGTAGTTGTAAGAGATGCAACTCCTTTGGTTACAGTAGAACACTTCTATTCACTCTTATTTCTATCTTGAAGGTTCATAACTCTTTTTTTAGGTATATCAGCCAAAAATAGCCAAATCCATGTCAATGAAACCATTGATTCTTCATTTTCACATCAATAGGTGTTGTTTGAACCTCCATATGTGTCTTCTTGCTACAACTCTCCATATTCACCATTAGGAACTCCTATGAGATTTTAAGAACAAACAGAACAATGGGATAAGCTATAATGCTTGTTTCTTACTTTAACTTGCTTCGACACTTTGGTAGCATGCTTAATCACATCATCATGAGTGCCAAAAAGCTGAATCTAAGCCTTGGATGAAGTTTCATCACTCTAACCCTCTTCAAAGCCTATAATGGCTCTGTGTACTTGATCTTGAATATCTCAAAGTAGTTGTAAGAGATGCTACAATGGGATAAGCTATAATGCTTGTTTCTTACTTAAACTTGCTTCTACACTTTTGTAGCATGTTTAATCACATCATTAAGACTGCTAAAAGGCTAAATCTTAGCCTTTGATAAAGTTTCATGACTCAAACCCTCTACAAAGCCTACAATGGCTTTGTGTACTTGATCTTGAACATCTCAAAGTAGTTATCAGAGAGATCCAACTCCTTTAGTTAGTTTAACACTTCTATTCACTCTTTTTTGTATCATGAAGGGTCATAAATCTCTTTCTAGGTATATAAGATAAAAATGGCCAAACACAGGTCAATAAAACCATTGATTCTTCATATTCACATGAATGTGTGTTGTTTAAGCCTCCTTATGTGTCTTCTTGCTACAACTTTACTTATTCACCATTAGGAACTCCTATAAGATTCTAAAAACTAACAGAACTATGGGATAAGCGATAATGCTTGTTTCTTACTTTTACTTGCTTCTACACCTTGCTAGCATGCTTAATCACATCATCAAGAGTTCTTAAAGGTTGAATCTAAGTCTTTGATGAAGTTTCATCACTCAAACCCTCTACAAAGCTTACAATAGCTCTTTGTACTGGATCTTGAACATCTCAAAGCAGTTGTAAGAGATCCCATCTGTTAACAAACTTCTATTCACTCTTATTTTTTTTTGAGGTAAAATTTTTTTTATAAAAAAAAAAAAAAAATCCATGTCAATGAAACCATTGATTCTTCATTTTCACATTAATAGGTTTGTTTCATGTGTCTTCTTTGCACTCTTCACTATTAGGATCTCCTATGAGATTCTAAGCACTAACAAAACAATGGGATAAGCTATAATGCTTGTTTCTTACTTTAATTGCTTCTACACTTTTGTAGCATGTTTAATCTCATTCTTAAGATAAAGGCTGAATCTAAGCCTTTGATAAAGTTTCATCACTCAACCCTCTACAAAGCCTACAATGGCTTTTGTATCGGATCTTGAACATCGCAAAGTAGTTATCGAGGGATCCAACTCCTTTAGTATTTAACACTTCTATTCACTCTTCTTTATATCTTGAAGGGTCATAAATCTCTTTCTAGGTATGTAAAAAAAATGGCACAAATCCATGTCAATGAAACCATTGATTCTTCATTTTAGTTTACGCCTGATACGTGTCTTCTAATTCTATATCTCCATGAACTCTAATTCTAAGAACTAATGCTTTCTAATCCTCTCAAACTCTTTGATCACAGTAATCTTTTCATATCTCTCCATATTCACTAATAGGAACTCCTATGAGATTCTAAGAACTGTTACACGCTTGGTTTCATAACTCGCTTCTACATTCTTGTAGATCTTGAACACGCAGTATATCCAACTCTTTGTTTACTCTATTCATTTTCTGTATCTTGAAGGGTCATAATTTCTGTATATGTTAAAAATGGTAAATCATCAATGAAACCATTGATTCTTCATTTTGTTTACGCTCCATATATGTCTTTTCTATTCACTAGAATTTTGCTTTCTTTTTTAACTTGCTTCTACACTTTGGTAGAATGCTTAATCACATCATCATAGGTCCACTTGGTACAACAAATCCTCAACTCCATGTATGCTCTCCTCAGGTTCATGCTGCATTTGATTGTTCTCCATGATCACATCACAACTGCTTTTAGATGTTCAAGATCCAATACACTTAGCCATTGTAGGCTTTGTAGAGGGTTTGAGTGATGAACTTCATCAAAGACTTAGATTCAGCCTTTTAGCACTCTTGATGATGTGATTAAGCATGCTAGCAAGGTAGAAGCAAGCAAATTAAGAAATAAGCATTATAGTTGATCCCATCGTTATGTTAGTTCTTAGAATCTCATAGGAGTTCATAATGGTGAATATGGAGAGTTGTACTAAGAAGACACATATGGAAGCTTAAACAACACCTATTGATGTGAATATGAAAATTCAATGGTTTCATAGACATGGATTTGGCCATTTTTAGCTTATATTCCAAAAAAAAGAGTTAAGAACCTTCAAGATACAAATAAGAGTGAATAGAAGTGTTGAACTCAGAATCAAAAGAGTTGGACCTCTTAAAACTGCTTTGAGATGTTCAAATCCAATACACTTAGCCATTCTAGGCTTTGTAGAGGGTTTGAGTGATGAAACTTCATCAAAGACTTAGATTGCACCTTTTAGCACTCTTGATAATGTGATTAAGCATGGTACCAAGGTGTAGAAGTAACTAAAAGAAAGAAACAAGCATTATAACTTATCCCATAGTTCTGTTAGTTCTTAGAATCTTATAAGAGTTTCTAATGGTGAATATGGAGAGTTGTAGCAAGAAGACACATATGGAGGCTTAAACAACACCTATTGATGTGAATATGAAAAATCAATGGTTTCATTGACATGGATTTGACCATTTTTAGCTTATATTCCTAAAAAAAGAGTTATGAACCTTCAAGATACAAATAAGACTGAATAGAAGTTTTGAACTGTAACCAAAAGAGTTGGACCTCTTAAAACTGCTTTGAGATGTTCAAGATCCAGTACACTTTGCCATTGTAGGCTTTGTAGAGGGTTTGAGTGATGAACTTCATCAAAGACTTAGATTCAGCCTTTTAGCACTCTTGATGATGTGATTAAGCATGCTAGCAAGGTGTAGAAGCAAGTAAAATTAAGAAATAAGCATTATAGTTGATCCCATCGTTATGTTAGTTCTTAGAATCTCAGAGGAGTTCATAATGGTGGATATGGAGAGTTGTAGTAAGAAGACACATATGGAGGCTTAAACAACACCTATTGATGTGAATATGAAAATTCAATGGTTTCATAGACATGGATTTGGCCATTTTTAGCTTATATTCCTAAAAAAAGAGTTAAGAACCTTCAAGATACAAATAAGAGTGAATAGAAGTGTTGAACTGTAACCAAAAGAGTTGGATCTGTTACAACTGCTTTGAGATGTTCAAGATCCAATACACTTAGCCATTCTAGGCTTTGTAGAGGGTTTGAGTGATGAACTTCATCAAAGACTTAGATTCAGCCTTTTAGCACTCTTGATGATGTGATTAAGCATGCTAGCAAGGTGTAAAAGCAAGTAAAATTAAGAAATAAGCATTATAGTTGATCCCATCGTTATGTTAGTTCTTAGAATCTCATAGGAGTTCATAATGGTGAATATGGAGAGTTGTAGTAAGAAGACACATATGGAGTCTTAAACAACACCTATTGATGTGAATATGAAAATTCAATGGCTTCATAGACATGGATTTGGCCATTTTTAGCTTATATTCCTAAAAAAAGAGTTAAGAACCTTCAAGATACAAATAAGAGTGAATAGAAGTGTTGAACTGTAACCAAAAGAGTTGGATCTGTTACAACTTGATGTGATCCTCCCAAGGATTCGACACTTTCGAGTTGTGGAAATGGATAGATGGATAGATGATGGATCGAATGGTCACACAAGAGTTACGGAAGGCTCTTGATATACCTCAATGTCTCCTAGGATATGACACACCTAGACAAGACAAGGTTTGATTGCTGGATATTACACACCAAGCAATCGAAAGTTCTAAAAGAACAAAAGAGATTCACTCTAAAATATGTTGAAAAGAAAGTTGAATCATTATTTGTGATAGTCTAGGCGTGCTTATATAGCACAAGGAAGTAGAAAATATCTAAACACACTTAAATGCTGAAAATAAACTAAAATTACTAAAAATACTAAAAATGCTTGAAAATATCTCTTCCTTCTTCAGCTTCCACGAAATTAAGTCTTTATTTGGGCCAAGAGAACTTTTGTGGGCTTTGGATAGGTTCTCTCATGGACTTGATGAATAAGTGATCCAATTTGCCTCATTAAAACCTTCCTTTGGAAAAACCCATTGGGAAAAACCCAAAGGCTAGGAAAAAGAGTACAAATGGATCACCCTCTTTGTTAATCCATTTGAGAAGGTGTTACCATCAGCATATTCTGATATCCAATGTACTTTGTGAAATCCTTAGATGCTTGATTATTGCGCACTTGAGTGAGAAGTCCATTGATTGAATTCTGAAGTGCCTTGGCTCTTGCTCTTGTCATAGGTCCACTTGGTACAACCAATAAATCCTCAACTCCATGTATGCTCTCCACTTGGCTCTTGATGCTGCATTTGATTGTTCTCCATGATCACATCATCCCCCTCTTCTTGAAAAGGATTTGACCTCAAATCGTGTTCATCTGCAACAAAGGGAATTAAGTCAGCAACATTAAAACTAGAACTCACTTTGTACTTACCTTGTAGATCAAGTTGGTAAGCATTGTCACTGATCCTCTTTGTGACTCGGAATGGTCCATCAATTCTTGGTTTTAGTTTGGACTTCCTTTCAGCTGGAAATCTTTCTTTCCTCAAATGTATCCACACTAGGTCTCCTTCTTCAAAGATCTTCTTATGCCGGCCCTTGTTGGCATATTTTTCATATTGTTTGGTTTTCTCCTCTATGTTCTTCCGAGCTTTCTCATGGATCTGTTTAACAAGTTCAGCTTTCCTTTTCCCATCTATGCTTGTTCTTTCACTCAAAGGTAAAGGGGTTAGATCCAAAGGAGAAATAGGATTAAATCCATAGACAATTTCGAATGGAGAAAACTTTGTAGCTGAATGCATTGAGCGATTATATGCAAATTCAACATGCGGCAAACAATCTTCCCAAGTTTTCAAGTTCTTTTTGATCAAGGCACGTAAAAGAGTAGACAAAGTTCTGTTCACAACTTCAGTTTGCCCATCAGATTGAGGATGAAAAGTAGTTGAAAATAACAACTTAGTTCCTAGCTTAGACCAAAGTGTTTTCCAAAAGTAGCTCAAGAACTTAGTGTCCCTATCACTAACAATAGTTCTGGGCATGCCATGAATCCTAACTATCTCTTTAAAGAACAAGTTAGCTACATGAGAAGCATCATCAGTTTTATGACAAGCAATGAAATGTGCCATCTTAGAAAACCTATCAACAACAACAAAGATGGAGTCCTTTCCAGTCCTAGTTCTAGGCAATCCAAGCACAAAATCCATAGATATGTCATTCCAGGGCTGAGTAGGGATTGGTAAAGGCGTGTACAAACCTTGAGACTGTACCTTTGATTTGGCTTGTTTGCAAGTAACACATCTTCCGCAGACTCTCTCCACATCTCTCTTCATATGCGGCTAATAGAAATGCTCTTGCAGTACTTTGAGAGTCTTAGCAATTCCAAAATGTCCCATTAAGCCTCCTCCATGCGCTTCCCTAACTAGCAAATCTCTCACAGAGCAATTAGGCACACACAAACGATATTCATAGAATAAGAATCCTTCATGCCTAAAATACTTCCCAAAAGCAAGATTCTTGAAATTCAGAATCAATCTCGTATAACCCTTTTAGTTGCTCAAAACCTAACAACTTAGCATCCAAAGTAGTAATCAAAACATACCTCCGAGATAAGGCATCGGCAACAATGTTTTCTTTACCTTTTTTGTACTTGATTACATACGGAAATGTTTCAATGAACTCTATCCACCTAGCATGCCGTTTGTTAAGCTTTTGCTGACCTTTCAAATGCTTTAAGGACTCATGATCAGTATGGATGACGAACTCCTTTGGCCATAGGTAGTGCTGCCATGTTTGCAAAGCCCGACCAAGGCATACAACTCTTTGTCGTGAGGTCGGATAGTTCAAAGTGGCTCCTCCAAGCTTCTCACTGAAAAAGGCAATGGGCTTCTTCTCTTGCATTAAAAGCGCACCAATACCTACACCAGACGCATCACATTCAATCTCAAAGGTTTTCATAAAATCTGGTAAAAGACAAAAGGGTGCATTGGTAAGTTTCTCCTTCAAGGTTTGGAATGCTTTTTCTTGTGCTTCTTCCCATTTGAATCCCACACTCTTCTTGATCACTTCAGTAAGTGGAGCAGCTATGGTGCTAAAATCTTTCACAAATCTCCTATAGAATCCAGCAAGTCCATGGAAGCTCCTCACTTTGCTCACAAGTATTAGGACTTGGCCATTCACGGATAGCTCTCACTTTTTTCTTCATCAACCTCGTATACCCTGTGCACTCACAACAAAACCTAGAAACACAAGATTATCCCTGCAAAAGGTACACTTCTTTAGGTTAGCAAATAACTTTTCTTTCCTTAGAACTTCTAAAACAGATTTCAGATGCTCAATATGATCCTCTAAGTTTTTGCTATAAACCAGAATGTCATCAAAGTAGACAACAACAAAAACTCCAATGAAAGCTCTTAAGACATGGTTCATTAATCTCATGAAAGTGCTGGGTGCATTAGTTAATCCAAAAGGCATTACTAACCACTCATATAATCCATGTTTTGTTTTAAAAAGTCTGTTTTCCACTCATCACCCTCTTTCATGCAATTTGGTGATATCCACTTTTAAGATCAATTTTAGAAAACACACTAGAGCCATAGAGTTCATCTAGCATATCGCCTAAACGAGGAATAGGATGGCGATATTTAACTGTTATGTTGTTGATGGCTCGACAATCAATACACATCCTCCATGTTCCATCCTTCTTTGGTACAAGTAGAACCGGCAAAGACAAGGGCTCATGCTCTCTCGGATGTATCCCTTGTCCATGAGTTCGCTCACTTGTTTTTGCAACTCCTTGGTCTCAACCGGGTTGATTCTATAAGCTGGCCTTGTTGGGAAGTGAAGCTCCAGGCACGAAATCTATTTGGTGCTCAATCCCACCGGATAGGTGGTAATCCTTTGGGGTTTTCCTCCGGGAAAGATGTCTTCAAATTCCTGCAAAAAAAAAGTAACCTTACTCGGCAATTCGGTGAGAGATTAGTATGATTCATAAGTGCTTCTTTGTAAACAAATAGAAGAATGGGTTGTTTAGAGAAAAGAGCTCTCTTAACCACATTAGATCTCACAAAGAAGTTAGAATGCCTCAACGGTTTACTTCCTCAGGCCTTTTTCTTGGTTTTTCTCAAATCTCTTTTTTTTTGTGGTGAAGTGTTTGAGGGGTCACTCACAGTTGTTTTTCCTTGTTGTTTCAGCTGGCTCTGGTCTCGGTAAACTTCGTGTGGTGCTAGAGGAGCAAGGACTGTTTTTCGGCCATTGAACTCAAAAAGAATACCTATTGGTGAAACCATCATGCAAAACCCTTCTATCAAACTGCCATGGTCTTCCAAGTAAGATGTGGCCAGCCTCCATAGGTAGAATATCACACAAAATTTCGTCCTCATATTTGCCTATGGTTATGGGAACCAATACTTGGCTGTTCACCGCCATCTCACCAGCATCATTCAGCCATTGAAGCTTATAAGGCTTCGGATGCTCAATGACTTTCAACCCTAACTTCCTCACCATTTTTTCACTAGCTACGTTGGTGCAGCTTCCTCCATCAATTATAAGGCTGCAAACCTTTCTTTCAACAATGCATCTAGTATGAAACAAATTTTCTCTTTGATCGTGTTCATTTACCTTAGTTTGAATACTCAATGATCTCCGTGTAACCAAAAGCTCTCCAACGGCTGGTAACTCCACTTGCTCTTCTTCTTCCGAGGCTGAATCATTCTCCTCCTCTTCCTCAGTTTCAATCTCCCCATTCTCCAAGAGAATCATAATCTTCTTGTTAATACATTCATTGGCGTGAGTGCCCCTCCCTTGACACTTAAAACATCGAACTTCTCTAGCTTTAAAAGGGCTGCCTCGGTTTTACCTTTGGGGTTCGGATTGGTGGTGAATGGTCTTGACTCGGTCTTTGGTTTAGCAATAGTTTTGTCCTCTTTATGATAAGTGGCCCTAGCATGAGATGCTCCAGCCCCATATGACGCTTTTAGAGCTACCCCTCCTCTTGATTTGTTGTTCTACTAGAACAAGCCTTATGTAGCATTTCCTCCAAATCTTTGTATGTTTGTAGCTCCATTCGGTCTTGGATGTCACGGGACAAACCACTAAGGAACCTTGCCATTCTTGCTTCAGAATCTTCTTCTATGTCGGCTTTGATCATAAGAGACTCCATTTCTTGGAAATATTCATCCACACTTTTACTCCCTTGGCTTAATCTCCTAAGCCTTTGATGCAACTCCGGTGGTAATGACTCTGAACAAACCTCTTTCTCATCAGATTTTTCATCTCCTCCCAAGTCTCCACACGTGGTTCACGGTTACGCTTCCTACTAGTCACAATTTGATCCCACCAGTTGATGGCATAATCATAGAATCTGTTATGCAAGTTGGACCTTCTTGTATTCGAATATGTTTGGCAATCAAACACCAGCTCTATCTTCTTCTCCCACTCTAGGTAAGCATCTGGATCACTCTTCCCATAGAATGGTGGTATTTTCAACTTCAGACCATTGATATTGTCTTCATTTCGGCCTCTTCCTTCGTGATTACGTCTAGTTCTTCGATGAGTCCTATTAGAGATTCGGCTTCCTCCACTGTAATAATCATCTTCCTCCACGTCCCTTTCTTGCCTAAGTTGCTGTCTCCTTCTCCTAACAACATTTTCCCACTGTACCAATGGTGGTGGTACTTCAGATTGCCCTTGGACAGATTCTTGGATTTTATCGATCCTCTCATGAACTGCACCTAGTTCTGTCCTCAGCATTCGCCTCATTTCTCTCATGTGATCTTGCAGTTCTAGATTAGGAAGTCTCGAAGCACGCCCCTCCGTTGGCATTATCAGAATTATCTCCTTCACTCGCCATTTATTTTTTCCTGCAAAACAGAATGGTTAGTAATAAAAACTCACAAAATGTTTCTTCCTCAAGTGTTTCTCTCAAGTGTTTCACTCAGCTCTCATCAGTGATCTCACTAGTAGCGAAATCTCAACAGTTCTTATCAAACTAATCAATCTAACTTGGTGGAAAACCAACAAACAGACAGAAAGAATGATTTTAGATAGAAAGACAAGATTTTTTCGGAAAAATGAGAGATTTAAAAGACTAAACTTCTGGAAATTGATATAGAACGATAATGATAAGGATATTTTTTTTTTTTTGAAGAGGTGATTGATCAGATCACGAAATGATGTAGGGAATTTTTTTTTTTTTTTTTTTGAATAAAACGTAATCCATACCTAAACTGATCGGATAGGGGGTTGATCAGTCCCTTTTGAGTGTTTAGAATTATTTTTTTTTTTTTTTGACTGCAGATCGGGCTAGATCTCTTAGGATAGAAGAACAGAAAGGTAGAAAAGAGTTTTAAGAACGGTGGGAAGGTGAGAAGATGATAGAAAATGGATACAAACTCGAAAATGTGCTCTGATACCACTTGATGTGATCCTCCCAAGGATTCGACACTTTCGAGTTGTGGAAATGGATAGATGGATAGTTGATGGATCGAATGGTCACACAAGAGTTGTGGAAGGCTCTTGATATACCTCAATGTCTCCTAGGATATGACACACCTAGACAAGACAAGGTTTGATTGCTGGATATTACACACCAAGCAATCGAAAGTTCTAAAAGAACAAAAGAGATTCACTCTAAAATATGTTGAAAAGAAAGTTGAATCATTATTTGTGATAGTCTAGGCGTGCTTATATAGCACAAGGAAGTAGAAAATATCTAAACACACTTAAATGCTGAAAATAAACTAAAATTACTAAAAATACTAAAAATGCTTGAAAATATCTCTTCCTTCTTCAGCTTCCACGAAATTAAGTCTTTATTTGGGCCAAGAGAACTTTTGTGGGCTTTGGATAGGTTCTCTCATGGACTTGATAAATAAGTGATCCAATTTGCCTCATTAAAACCTTTCTTTGGAAAAACCCATTGGGAAAAACCCAAAGGCTAGGAAAAAGAGTACAAATGGATCACCCTCTTTGTTAATCCATTTGAGAAGGTGTTACCATCAGCATATTCTGATATCCAATGTACTTTGTGAAATCCTTAGATGCTTGATTATTGCGCACTTGAGTGAGAAGTGCATTGATTGAATTCTGAAGTGCCTTGGCTCTTGCTCTTGTCATAGGTCCACTTGGTACAACCAATAAATCCTCAACTCCATGTATGCTCTCCTCAGGTTCATGCTGCATTTGATTGTTCTCCATGATCACATCATAACTGCTTTGAGATGTTCAAGATCCAATACACTTAGCCATTCTAGGCTTTGTAGAGGGTTTGAGTGATGAACTTCATCAAAGACTTAGATTCAGCCTTTTAGCACTCTTGATGATGTGATTAAGCATGCTAGCAAGGTGTAGAAGCAAGTAAAATTAAGAAATAAGCATTATAGTTGATCCCATCGTTATGTTAGTTCTTAGAATCTCATAGGAGTTCATAATGGTGAATATGGAGAGTTGTACTAAGAAGACACATATGGAGGCTTAAACAACACCTATTGATGTGAATATGAAAATTCAATGGTTTCATAGACATGGATTTGGCCATTTTTAGCTTATATTCCTAAAAAAAGAGTTAAGAACCTTCAAGATACAAATAAGAGTGAATAGAAGTGTTGAACTGTAACCAAAAGAGTTGGATCTCTTACAACTGCTTTGAGATGTTCAAGATCCAGTACACTTAGCCATTCTAGGCTTTGTAGAGGGTTTGAGTGATGAACTTCATCAAAGACTTAGATTCAGCCTTTTAGCACTCTTGATGATGTGATTAAGCATGCTAGCAAGGTGTAGAAGCAAGTAAAATTAAGAAATAAGCATTATAGTTGATCCCATCGTTATGTTAGTTCTTAGAATCTCATAGGAGTTCATAATGGTGAATATGGAGAGTTGTACTAAGAAGACACATATGGAGGCTTAAACAACACCTATTGATGTGAATATGAAAATTCAATGGTTTCATAGACATGGATTTGGCCATTTTTAGCTTATATTCCTAAAAAAAGAGTTAAGAACCTTCAAGATACAAATAAGAGTGAATAGAAGTGTTGAACTGTAACCAAAAGAGTTGGATCTCTTACACCTGCTTTGAGATGTTCAAGATCCAGTACACTTAGCCATTCTAGGCTTTGTAGAGGGTTTGAGTGATGAACTTCATCAAAGACTTAGATTCAGCCTTTTAGCACTCTTGATGATGTGATTAAGCATGCTAGCAAGGTGTAGAAGCAAGTAAAATTAAGAAATAAGCATTATAGTTGATCCCATCGTTATGTTAGTTCTTAGAATCTCAGAGGAGTTCATAATGGTGGATATGGAGAGTTGTAGTAAGAAGACACATATGGAGGCTTAAACAACTCCTATTGATGTGAATATGAAAAATCAATGGTTTCATAGACATGGATTTGGCCATTTTTAGCTTATATTCCTAAAAAG
Source organism: Cardamine occulta (assembly GCA_028015245.1). NCBI lineage: Eukaryota > Viridiplantae > Streptophyta > Magnoliopsida > Brassicales > Brassicaceae > Cardamine > Cardamine occulta. The sequence goes on along the minus strand of CM051387.1, from coordinate 1,013,353 downwards.
GAGTTATGAACCTTCAAGATACAAATAAGAGTGAATAGAAGTGTTGAACTGTAACCAAAAGAGTTGGATCTGTTACCACTGCTTTGAGATGTTCAAGATCCAATACACTTAGCCATTGTAGGCTTTGTAGAGGGTTTGAGTGATGAACTTCATCAAAGACTTAGATTCAGCCTTTTAGCACTCTTGATGATGTGATTAAGCATGCTAGCAAGGTGTAGAAGCAAGTAAAATTAAGAAATAAGCATTATAGTTGATCCCATCTTTATGTTAGTTCTTAGAATCTCATAGGAGTTCATAATGGTGAATATGGAGAGTTGTACTAAGAAGACACATATGGAGGCTTAAACAACACCTATTGATGTGAATATGAAAATTCAATGGTTTCATAGACATGGATTTGGCCATTTTAGCTTATATTCCTAAAAAAAGAGTTAAGAACCTTCAAGATACAAATAAGAGTGAATAGAAGTGTTGAACTGTAACCAAAAGAGTTGGATCTCTTACAACTGCTTTGAGATGTTCAAGATCCAGTACACTTAGCCATTCTAGGCTTTGTAGAGGGTTTGAGTGATGAACTTCATCAAAGACTTAGATTCAGCCTTTTAGCACTCTTGATGATGTGATTAAGCATGCTAGCAAGGTGTAGAAGCAAGTAAAATTAAGAAATAAGCATTATAGTTGATCCCATCGTTATGTTAGTTCTTAGAATCTCATAGGAGTTCATAATGGTGAATATGGAGAGTTGTACTAAGAAGAAATAGAGGCTTAAACAACACCTATTGATGTGAATATGAAAATTCAATGGTTTCATAGACATGGATTTGGCCATTTTTAGCTTATATTCCTAAAAAAAGAGTTAAGAACCTTCAAGATACAAATAAGAGTGAATAGAAGTGTTGAACTGTAACCAAAAGAGTTGGATCTCTTACAACTGCTTTGAGATGTTCAAGATCCAGTACACTTAGCCATTCTAGGCTTTGTAGAGGGTTTGAGTGATGAACTTCATCAAAGACTTAGATTCAGCCTTTTAGCACTCTTGATGATGTGATTAAGCATGCTAGCAAGGTGTGTAAAGCAAAAAAAATTAACAAATAAGCATTATAGTTGATCCCATCGTTATGTTAGTTCTTAGAATCTCAGAGGAGTTCATAATGGTGGATATGGAGAGTTGTAGTAAGAAGACACATATGGAGGCTTAAACAACTCCTATTGATGTGAATATGAAAAATCAATGGTTTCATAGACATGGATTTGGCCATTTTTAGCTTATATTCCTAAAAAGGTGTTATGAACCTTCAAGATACAAATAAGAGTGAATAGAAGTGTTGAACTGTAACCAAAAGAGTTGGATCTGTTACCACTGCTTTGAGATGTTCAAGATCCAATACACTTAGCCATTGTAGGCTTTGTAGAGGGTTTGAGTGATGAACTTCATCAAAGACTTAGATTCAGCCTTTTAGCACTCTTGATGATGTGATTAAGCATGCTAGCAAGGTGTAGAAGCAAGTAAAATTAAGAAATAAGCATTATAGTTGATCCCATCGTTATGTTAGTTCTTAGAATCTCATAGGAGTTCATAATGGTGAATATGGAGAGTTGTACTAAGAAGACACATATGGAGGCTTAAACAACACCTATTGATGTGAATATGAAAATTCAATGGTTTCATAGACATGGATTTGGCCATTTTTAGCTTATATTCCTAAAAAGGTGTTATGAACCTTCAAGATACAAATAAGAGTGAATAGAAGTGTTGAACTGTAACCAAAAGAGTTGGATCTGTTACCACTGCTTTGAGATGTTCAAGATCCAATACACTTAGCCATTGTAGGCTTTGTAGAGGGTTTGAGTGATGAACTTCATCAAAGACTTAGATTCAGCCTTTTAGCACTCTTGATGATGTGATTAAGCATGCTAGCAAGGTGTAGAAGCAAGTAAAATTAAGAAATAAGCATTATAGTTGATCCCATCGTTATGTTAGTTCTTAGAATCTCATAGGAGTTCATAATGGTGAATATGGAGAGTTGTACTAAGAAGACACATATGGAGGCTTAAACAACACCTATTGATGTGAATATGAAAATTCAATGGTTTCATAGACATGGATTTGGCCATTTTTAGCTTATATTCCTAAAAAAAGAGTTAAGAACCTTCAAGATACAAATAAGAGTGAATAGAAGTGTTGAACTGTAACCAAAAGAGTTGGATCTCTTACAACTGCTTTGAGATGTTCAAGATCCAGTACACTTAGCCATTCTAGGCTTTGTAGAGGGTTTGAGTGATGAACTTCATCAAAGACTTAGATTCAGCCTTTTAGCACTCTTGATGATGTGATTAAGCATGCTAGCAAGGTGTAGAAGCAAGTAAAATTAAGAAATAAGCATTATAGTTGATCCCATCGTTATGTTAGTTCTTAGAATCTCATAGGAGTTCATAATGGTGAATATGGAGAGTTGTAGTAAGAAGACACCTATGGAGGCTTAAACAACTCCTATTGATGTGAATATGAAAAATCAATGGTTTCATAGACATGGATTTGGCCATTTTTAGCTTATATTCCTAAAAAAGAGTTATGAACCTTCAAGATACAAATAAGAGTGAATAGAAGTGTTGAACTGTAACCAAAAGAGTTGGATCTCTTACAACTGCTTTGAGATGTTCAAGATCCAGTACACTTAGCCATTCTAGGCTTTGTAGAGGGTTTGAGTGATGAAACTTCATCAAAGACTTAGATTCAGCCTTTTAGCACTCTTAATGATGTGATTAAGCATGGTACCAAGGTGTAGAAGTAACTAAAAGAAAGAAACAAGCATTATAACTTATCCCATAGTTCTGTTAGTTCTTAGAATCTTATAAGAGTTTCTAATGGTGAATATGGAGAGTTGTAGCAAGAAGACACATATGGAGGCTTAAACAACACCTATTGATGTGAATATGAAAATTCAATGGTTTCATAGACATGGATTTGGCCATTTTTAGCTTATATTCCTAAAAAAAGAGTTAAGAACCTTCAAGATACAAATAAGAGTGAATAGAAGTGTTGAACTGTAACCAAAAGAGTTGGATCTCTTACAACTGCTTTGAGATGTTCAAGATCCAGTACACTTAGCCATTCTAGGCTTTGTAGAGGGTTTGAGTGATGAACTTCATCAAAGACTTAGATTCAGCCTTTTAGCACTCTTGATGATGTGATTAAGCATGCTACAAGGTGTAAAGCAAGTAAAATTAAGAAATAAGCATTATAGTTGATCCCATCGTTATGTTAGTTCTTAGAATCTCAGAGGAGTTCATAATGGTGGATATGGAGAGTTGTAGTAAGAAGACACATATGGAGGCTTAAACAACTCCTATTGATGTGAATATGAAAAATCAATGGTTTCATAGACATGGATTTGGTCATTTTTAGCTTATATTCCTAAAAAGGAGTTATGAACCTTCAAGATACAAATAAGAGTGAATAGAAGTGTTGAACTGTAACCAAAAGAGTTGGATCTGTTACAAGTGCTTTGAGATGTTCAAGATCCAATACACTTAGCCATTGTAGGCTTTGTAGAGGGTTTGAGTGATGAACTTCATCAAAGACTTAGATTCAGCCTTTTAGCACTCTTGATGATGTGATTAAGCATGCTAGCAAGGTGTAGAAGCAAGTAAAATTAAGAAATAAGCATTATAGTTGATCCCATCGTTATGTTAGTTCTTAGAATCTCATAGGAGTTCATAATGGTGAATATGGAGAGTTGTACTAAGAAGACACATATGGAGGCTTAAACAACACCTATTGATGTGAATATGAAAATTCAATGGTTTCATAGACATGGATTTGGCCATTTTAGCTTATATTCCTAAAAAAAGAGTTAAGAACCTTCAAGATACAAATAAGAGTGAATAGAAGTGTTGAACTGCAAACCAAAAGAGTTGGATCTCTTACAACTGCTTTGAGATGTTCAAGATCCAGTACACTTAGCCATTCTAGGCTTTGTAGAGGGTTTGAGTGATGAACTTCATCAAAGACTTAGATTCAGCCTTTTAGCACTCTTGATGATGTGATTAAGCATGCTAGCAAGGTGTAGAAGCAAGTAAAATTAAGAAATAAGCATTATAGTTGATCCCATCGTTATGTTAGTTCTTAGAATCTCAGAGGAGTTCATAATGGTGGATATGGAGAGTTGTAGTAAGAAGACACATATGGAGGCTTAAACAACACCTATTGATGTGAATATGAAAATTCAATGGTTTCATAGACATGGATTTGGCCATTTTTAGCTTATATTCCTAAAAAAAGAGTTAAGAACCTTCAAGATACAAATAAGAGTGAATAGAAGTGTTGAACTGTAACCAAAAGAGTTGGATCTCTTACAACTGCTTTGAGATGTTCAAGATCCAATACACTTAGCCATTCTAGGCATTGTAGAGGGTTTGAGTGATGAACTTCATGAAAGACTTAGATTCAGCCTTTTAGCACTCTTGATGATGTGATTAAGCATGCTAGCAAGGTGTAGAAGCAAGTAAAATTAAGAAATAAGCATTATAGTTGATCCCATCGTTATGTTAGTTCTTAGAATCTCATAGGAGTTCATAATGGTGAATATGGAGAGTTGTAGTAAGAAGACACCTATGGAGGCTTAAACAACTCCTATTGATGTGAATATGAAAAATCAATGGTTTCATAGACATGGATTTGGCCATTTTTAGCTTATATTCCTAAAAAAGAGTTATGAACCTTCAAGATACAAATAAGAGTGAATAGAAGTGTTGAACTGTAACCAAAAGAGTTGGATCTCTTACAACTGCTTTGAGATGTTCAAGATCCAGTACACTTAGCCATTCTAGGCTTTGTAGAGGGTTTGAGTGATGAAACTTCATCAAAGACTTAGATTCAGCCTTTTAGCACTCTTAATGATGTGATTAAGCATGGTACCAAGGTGTAGAAGTAACTAAAAGAAAGAAACAAGCATTATAACTTATCCCATAGTTCTGTTAGTTCTTAGAATCTTATAAGAGTTTCTAATGGTGAATATGGAGAGTTGTAGCAAGAAGACACATATGGAGGCTTAAACAACACCTATTGATGTGAATATGAAAATTCAATGGTTTCATAGACATGGATTTGGCCATTTTTAGCTTATATTCCTAAAAAAAGAGTTAAGAACCTTCAAGATACAAATAAGAGTGAATAGAAGTGTTGAACTGTAACCAAAAGAGTTGGATCTCTTACAACTGCTTTGAGATGTTCAAGATCCAGTACACTTAGCCATTCTAGGCTTTGTAGAGGGTTTGAGTGATGAACTTCATCAAAGACTTAGATTCAGCCTTTTAGCACTCTTGATGATGTGATTAAGCATGCTAGCAAGGTGTAGAAGCAAGTAAAATTAAGAAATAAGCATTATAGTTGATCCCATCGTTATGTTAGTTCTTAGAATCTCAGAGGAGTTCATAATGGTGGATATGGAGAGTTGTAGTAAGAAGACACATATGGAGGCTTAAACAACTCCTATTGATGTGAATATGAAAAATCAATGGTTTCATAGACATGGATTTGGTCATTTTTAGCTTATATTCCTAAAAAGGAGTTATGAACCTTCAAGATACAAATAAGAGTGAATAGAAGTGTTGAACTGTAACCAAAAGAGTTGGATCTGTTACAAGTGCTTTGAGATGTTCAAGATCCAATACACTTAGCCATTGTAGGCTTTGTAGAGGGTTTGAGTGATGAACTTCATCAAAGACTTAGATTCAGCCTTTTAGCACTCTTGATGATGTGATTAAGCATGCTAGCAAGGTGTAGAAGCAAGTAAAATTAAGAAATAAGCATTATAGTTGATCCCATCGTTATGTTAGTTCTTAGAATCTCATAGGAGTTCATAATGGTGAATATGGAGAGTTGTACTAAGAAGACACATATGGAGGCTTAAACAACACCTATTGATGTGAATATGAAAATTCAATGGTTTCATAGACATGGATTTGGCCATTTTTAGCTTATATTCCTAAAAAAAGAGTTAAGAACCTTCAATATACAAATAAGAGTGAATTGAAGTGTTGAACTGTAACCAAAAGAGTTGGATCTCTTACAACTGCTTTGAGATGTTCAAGATCCAGTACACTTAGCCATTGTAGGCTTTGTAGAGGGTTTGAGTGATGAACTTCATGAAAGACTTAGATTCAGCCTTTTAGCACTCTTGATGATGTGATTAAGCATGCTAGCAAGGTGTAGAAGCAAGTAAAATTAAGAAATAAGCATTATAGTTGATCCCATCGTTATGTTAGTTCTTAGAATCTCAGAGGAGTTCATAATGGTGGATATGGAGAGTTGTAGTAAGAAGACACATATGGAGGCTTAAACAACACCTATTGATGTGAATATGAAAATTCAATGGTTTCATAGAGATGGATTTGGCCATTTTTAGCTTATATTCCTAAAAAAAGAGTTAAAAACCTTCAAGATACAAATAAGAGTGAATAGAAGTGTTGAACTGTAACCAAAAGAGTTGGATCTCTTACAACTGCTTTGAGATGTTCAAGATCCAATACACTTAGCCATTCTAGGCATTGTAGAGGGTTTGAGTGATGAACTTCATGAAAGACTTAGATTCAGCCTTTTAGCACTCTTGATGATGTGATTAAGCATGCTAGCAAGGTGTAGAAGCAAGTAAAATTAAGAAATAGGCATTATAGTTGATCCCATCGTTATGTTAGTTCTTAGAATCTCATACGAGTTCATAATGGTGGATATGGAGAGTTGTAGTAAGAAGACACATATGGAGGCTTAAACAACACCTATTGATGTGAATATGAAAATTCAATGGTTTCATAGACATGGATTTGGCCATTTTTAGTTTATATTCCTAAAAAAAGAGTTAAGAACCTTCCAGATACAAATAAGAGTGAATAGAAGTGTTGAACTGTAACCAAAAGAGTTGGATCTGTTACAACTGCTTTGAGATGTTCAAGATCCAATACACTTAGCCATTGTAGGCTTTGTAGAGGGTTTGAGTGATGAACTTCATCAAAGACTTAGATTCAGCCTTTTAGCTCTCTTGATGATGTGATTAAGCATGCTAGCATGGTGTAGAAGCAAGTAAAATTAAGAAATAAGCATTATAGTTGATCCCATCGTTATGTTAGTTCTTAGAATCTCATAGGAGTTCATAATGGTGGATATGGAGAGTTGTAGTAAGAAGACACATATGGAGGCTTAAACAACACCTATTGATGTGAATATGAAAATTCAATGGTTTCATAGACATGGATTTGGCCATTTTTAGCTTATATTCCTAAAAAAAGAGTTAAGAACCTTCAAGATACAAATAAGAGTGAATAGAAGTGTTGAACTGTAACCAAAAGAGTTGGATCTCTTACAACTGCTTTGAGATGTTCAAGATCCAATACACTTAGCCATTCTAGGCATTGTAGAGGGTTTGAGTGATGAACTTCATGAAAGACTTAGATTCAGCCTTTTAGCACTCTTGATGATGTGATTAAGCATGCTAGCAAGGTGTAGAAGCAAGTAAAATTAAGAAATAAGCATTATAGTTGATCCCATCGTTATGTTAGTTCTTAGAATCTCATACGAGTTCATAATGGTGGATATGGAGAGTTGTAGTAAGAAGACACATATGGAGGCTTAAACAACACCTATTGATGTGAATATGAAAATTCAATGGTTTCATAGACATGGATTTGGCCATTTTTAGCTTATATTCCTAAAAAAAGAGTTAAGAACCTTCAAGATACAAATAAGAGTGAATAGAAGTGTTGAACTGTAACCAAAAGAGTTGGATCTGTTACAACTGCTTTGAGATGTTCAAGATCCAATACACTTAGCCATTGTAGGCTTTGTAGAGGGTTTGAGTGATGAACTTCATCAAAGACTTAGATTCAGCCTTTTAGCACTCTTGATGATGTGATTAAGCATGCTAGCATGGTGTAGAAGCAAGTAAAATTAAGAAATAAGCATTATAGTTGATCCCATCGTTATGTTAGTTCTTAGAATCTCATAGGAGTTCATAATGGTGTTAGAATTCAGAGTTTAACTTTGCTAGAAACAAGAATGAGGTAGCTGAATGAATAATAATAAGATTGAGAATAGAGAGATTTTATTATCTCTTATGAGATTTTATTATCTCAGTAGTAGTAAAGTGTTACAATGGATTACATATTTATAGAACTCTTAAACGCAAAAATAACTAGGTGTATCTTGTAGTTCAGAGTCTAATCTATCCGTTGGGAATAGTAATAGAGCCGTTGGAGTTCAAAATAGAGCTGTTGAGAGCGAAAACAATTTGGGCGTCGGTTCGGGGCTTCTCTTCTTGGGCCTTTCTTTTATTCCTTTTTGGGTATTTGTTGCTTGATTAATACTCCCCTTAAACTTAGCCGACTGAGTGTGGAGACTAAGTTTGATTTTTCAAAAACAAATCCTCACAACTCCCTCATTAAAAACCTCACAAGTACAAACCCCGTGGGAAAAACTCCTTGTGAGGAAAAAGAGTGTAGTGTCTCTGGAAATAGAGAGGCATGATCAAGGATGAGTGAGATCTATTAGTCCAAGCTTGCTGTGAATGTGGTTGCAAATCTTGAGACTTGTAGATTTGGTGAATATATCAGCGAACTGATCTTCGCTTCTTGTGTAGCATGGGAGGATTACTCCTTCAATTATCTTCTCTCTAACTTTGTGACAATCCACTTCTATGTGCTTGGTTCTGTTCATGGAAGATCGAAGTTTGTAGCAATGTGAATTGCTGCTTGATTGTCACAATGCATGGTAATAGGACTTGTGCTCTCAATTCCCGGGATCCTTTAGAAGCGCTTTTAGCCATACTAGCTCATTTGTGAGCTTCTTCATTGCTCTATACTCACTTTCAGCTTGAGCATGAGACCATTTTTTCTTGGATTTCCAGTGTTACTAAGTTCCTCCAATAAATGTGCAATAGCAGTTAGCCTGGATTTTCTATCCATCGTATCTCCAAGCATAATCCGCATCACAATAGCCCACAACTTCAAAGTATTATTATTCTTTCCCAGCCAAACACCTTGCCCTGGTGATCCTTGGATGTATCTCAGAATTCTTTCCACCATATTCCAGTGATGCACCAAGGGCTCTTTTCATGTGTTGGCTCACCTGATTCAGCGAAAGCATAGGTCCGGCCTTGTTATGGTTAAGTAAATTAACTTACCTACAAGCCGCCGGTATTGAGCTGGATCTTCAAATGGTTTGTCAAGTGGATCTTGTCCTTTCTCCCCCTTTCTCCTGACCTTGTAGCCATCTTCCAGAGGTGTCTTGGCCGGTTTAGAACCTAATTTTCCTGTCTCTGTAAGCAAATCGAGTGAATATTTTCTTTGGGATAGAAACAAGCCTTCCGGAGAACGGCATATCTCTATACCTAGAAAATATTTAAGTTCACCTAGATCTTTTATATCAAATACAGATTTAAGGAAAAGTTTGGTTTCTTGAATACCTGCTGTATCATTTCCGGAAATTATCAAGTCATCTACATATACCAAGACTACAATGATTCCTTGAGCACTTTGAGAAGTAAACAAGGTGTGATCAGCCTCCGATCTTTTTAAATCCTTTGGCTGTTAGTGTAAAAAGCTTAGCCAGGTGCTCTTGGAGATTGCTTCAAGTCAGAATGGCTTTTCTAAGTTTGAAAACTTTGCCATGAGGAATTGAACTTTCAAGACCTGGTGGAGGCTTCATGTACACTTCTTCTTCAAGCTCTCCTTGGAGGAATGCGTTTTTGACATCCATTTGCCATAATTCCCAAGATAGATTGGTTGCCAATGATAAAATCACTCGAACTGTATGGAGCTTAGCCACTGGTGCAAAGGTGTCCGTATAGTCTTCTCCATAAGTTTGAGTAAATCCCCTTGCAACCAATCGAGCTTTATACCTTTCGATTTCTCCATTGCTGTGATACTTGATGGTGAATACCCATTTGGATGTCACAGCTCTTTTTCCCGAAGGTAGATCACTTACATCCCAAGTGTGATTTCTAACCATTGCTTCTATCTCAGCATCTATAGCATCCATCCAGACCTTGATTTCTTTTGCTTCTTCATAGGTCTTTGGAATGTAATGCTGCTCTATCTTTCCAAGGAATGCTTGATGATCTGATGGCAAGAGGGCAAGAGAACACTGAGCTTGGATAGGGTGAGCCACAACTTGATGGTTATAATAGACCCTAGTTTGTTTCCAATGGTCTGGACCAAATCTTTGGCGTGTGCTTCTTCGCAAGGTTGGTGCTGGTGCCTCTTCTTCCTCAAGATATTCATTTTCCTGAATATCAGCTTCTGGTGGAGTTTCTTGATTAACTCCCTCTTGTTCATTAACTCCTTCGTCATTCTCTTGCTCATTTTGAACATTTGCCCCTTCTTCTTGAATCTGCTCTTCTTGATTGTTTGCAGGGACTGTTTGATCTTCATTCATTTGAGGAAGACCCATGTGACTTAAAATATGTTGAAGAGAGGCTGCTCGATCTGTTGTAGAGTCAGCCAAGTCTTTCACACTTTCCCAGCCCGACTTCTCAAAATAACTTTAATCTTCTAGGAATTTTACATCTCTAGATGTCATGATGCGTTTGGTGCTTGGATCATAGCATCTGTTATTGAGAAAAGGCATTCCATGAAGAAGATCGAGTACTATTCATCTCGGATACTATTCATCCCGAGACCCGAGATTACTATTCATCCTGAGACCCGAGATTACAATTCATCCCGTGAATCTATTGAGAAAAGGCATTCAATGAAGAAGATCGAGTACTATTCATCTCGGATACTATTCATCCCGAGACACGGATTACTATTCATCCCGTGCTGTAAGCTGTGTTTTTATTATTGCTGCAGTTTTTTTTATTTAGGGCTTCCTCCTTCAACTATAAAAGGAGGAAACCCCTCCCCTTGTAACCTAATTGATAATTCCGCCTCCTTTGGTCTAAAAGCCCTTAGGGGCTGCAGATTTTCATCTCTCTAGCTTCTCTCTAATTATTCATGCTTATTCTCCTTTATTTATGCTTAATCTCTTATTCTCTCTAGTTTAATTTTGCATAATCTCCCATTCTCCTTTACTTGTTTTATGCATCTATTCTCTTAATTCTCTCATTCTCTTATGTTTATTTCTGCATTTATTCTCACATGGTATCAGAGCAGATGGTGATGAAGAGAAAGGATGGAGGCTTGAAAGAATCGTTTGGTGCTTAAAACTGCCTCTCCATTTTAATGGTTTTGGCTTAGCTCAACGTTTTCTCTTCATTCTTAAGCCCCAGCCTTTTCTCCAAGCCATGTTTATAGATCCTTTATGACAATGAGGAGAAGGAAGTGAGGCGTGGTGAAGAACCACAAGAGAAGAAAAGAAATCTGTTAGCTGAAAGCTCCTAGCTGTTGGTATCTTTGGATCCATGGTTTGCTGGGCTCAGATTCTTTTCTCATCATCTCTAAGCCTCATTTGTCTTCTCTAAGTCATTGTTAGTTTTGACTAAGACTCAAAATCGTTTTTTTTTATCTTTAAAACCTTGGATGAATTTTTAGTTCCTTTGGAATAGAAAAGTGAAATCCATTGTAATTTTTGATTCAGATTTGCGATTTGGGTGATTCAAAACATGGGAACCACGCTGAATGGTGCTTAATTTCTATAGATCTAATGCACCTAGTGTCGTGATATATATGTTCATTTTATTCTGCTTTTGACAATGAAGAGATGAGTTTGGTGGCTGTGGATAATAAACCACGTAAAGAGAAAGAAGTAAGTATGCTTACAAGCGCTTAATCCATGGATTCATGGTTTTGCTGGGCACTTAATCTACTCTCTTTAAACCCCATCTGAAATCTCTAAGTCATCCGTTTAGTGTCTTAAAGCTGTGTTGAAAATCGGTTAAAGGAAGGTGAACCTGGGTTCATTTTGCTCTTATGAGCGTAAATGACCTTGCTGAATCCAAGCTTCCAATTAAAGGGAGGAGAACCTGGGTTCATTCAGCTCTTATGAGTGTAAATGCCCTTGTTGAATCCAAGCTACCTTGAGAAAGAGATTTATCGTAAAAACTTCTTCCTTGTGGAACCAACCATAAACTAAAATTAAATCATCTTCTCTTCAAAAAGCCGAGTTGATTCCAGCTAAAGGAAAGAGAACCCTAGTTCATTATGCCCTTGTGGGTAGAAATGGCCTTGTTGAATCCGAATTCCTCTTTTGCTGAGAACCATAGTAAAATTTGCTTAACCCTTATGGATTGAAGCGTGTGAAGCTATGATGAATCCGGCTTTAAAGGAAAGAGAACCATGTCTCATTTAGCTCTTATGAGTTTACATGAGCATGTTGAATCCAAATTTCCCTTTTAAATCAAAAGAATGAGAACCTTGATGAATCTGTAGCTAAAGTCCTAGAGGAACCTGAATCTTTTTAAATAAGGAAAGGAAACCTTAAGGATACTCATGGCTGTAGAACCTTGCTGAATCCAAGTTCTTTTGATCAAAATCAGACCTTGAACTACTTTCAAAATATTTTAAGTCCTTGGTTCCTTCAATCTTTAAAATATTTTCCATTTCTATTCCTTGAATTTAAAACCTTGGACCGATTCTAAGCGTTGAAGCCCCTGGTTCATGAGTTTGCTCCCTAAGGTGAAATGGTCCGTATTAAAATTCCTTGTGAGTTTAAAATACACCTAAGATCATTTTTCACCCGAGTTAAATCATGACTAGCTGCTTTAAAGCACTGAAGTCCATGATTGTTTTCAAAAGATGAACACTGATCTGGGAAAATATTTTTATGTGAAGTATTTTCAAATAAATCATTGTTCATCCCTTGTTTTCAAATGAAAAGATGAATCTTAGTCTACTTTCCTTCTTATGAATGTGAAACAAAATATGGCTTTGGTACATCTCAGTTTTGCCAAGGATAAAATTTTGGTCCGAGTTTCATATCTTAATGATTTGAAAATTCCTAAGACCATAATTAAATCCAGGCTCTCATAAGAGAGTAAATAGTCTTTATGGTGAAGAACCATAAAGAGGAAAAAAAAAAAAATTTTCTACTAACCCTTGTGTATGCATAGGTAAAAGTGTATAAATCCCAAGAAGAAAATGCATGAAGATCACATTGATCAATCCAATTCATGACCAATGGGGCACTATCTGAGTTATCAACCCAAAGGGAGTACACTTGAACTTGTCATTAATTTGAATATCTTTGAGTCTTGTGAATTATTTCTCTTATTTCTTTAATATGCAAACCCAATTTGTTTTACCTTCTTAAACCCCCAATGGCCATTACTTACTGAATTTAAGTCCTCTATGAAGGGTTTAAACAAGGAAAGCCGGGATTATTCTTGGTGAGAGAAGTGTTAAAGAAGAAGGGGACACATAGAGAAGAAATAGAGTAAAGAAGTCCTTGAGCTTACATATTCATAAGATGGATAAAGAACAGTGTTACTCAAGAAATGTTGAGAAGAAGATCCACTTAAGGTGTTCCCAAAATCATTACAAGAAGACCGACTCACCATACTTGTTTACCGGATCATAAACCACAAGGGACAACTCTCTAAACTCTTGCTTATTCCATCATACTTAGTGTTACAATTTGTTTTCGTCTTGATATCATTAAATTCATTTCTCTTATGTGTTACTATATATTTTATCTAAGCTTCTTAAAATTCCACGGCCATTGCTTTAAAATTTTGTATCTCATGATGAAGGTACAAAGGAGTAAGTGCCGTGACTATTCTCTCAAGAAGTTTAGACACAAAGAAAAGGATCACATGAGAAGAAATGAAGTAAAGAAGCCGTTGGTTCATTAGAAGTGTCCTATTCGATGAAAGGCTTCTAATGTTCTGCTTGTGACGATATTTGGACACAAGGGAACTACAAGAGTTAGTGTTCGTTTGGGGACCAGTATGAAGTGTTTCTTGGTTATGGTTTGCTAATTGTGTTTGGTTTACTCAAACGCGGGTCTGTCTTGTGAAAAGTGAAGATTTTCACACCAAGGGCTAAGGAACAAGGGGGATTTTTTCCTCTCTGTGTCACAAGCTTGATCAGATGGATACATTGATGCATGATCAAGCTTGAGGGGGAGTATGTGAGCACTATAGAGGAAAGGCGAATGTGTTTATGAAGCGTGTGATTATGAAGTGTGGTCAAGATGACAAGGCATGATGCGTTTGGGAAGGTTCTGATCGAAGCAAGTCAGGCAGTAACCAAGCACTCCGAGGCATACAGTATGGAGAAACGAAGGCTACCTTAAAAGAGGAGACCGGGAAACGCATATAAGTAACGAAGCTAAACAACTGGAGGAAAGAAAAAAAAATGCTAAGTCATGAGACCAGCTAGATGAGGCACATGAAAATATCCATACCGTCAAAATTATATCCTTGAACAGGAAGTGAAAAGCAAGCTAAAGCAACAGACTCAAGGAAGAAGCTTAGAGACCGGACAAGAAGAAGCATAGGAAAGTCGACGTGGCTCAAAGCTATCTTTGAAGATCGAGGTACTTAAAGTCTTCACGCTTACACTCTCTTCCTTGATCATATCCCCCTACTCATAGGACTTTATGCTTTTTCCTCAGCATAGATTTTTTCCCAAGTGGTTTTTTCTATGATGAGGTTTTTACCGAGGTAACGCCTATGTAGGTCCAAGCTAAGTCTTTGTTCACCGACGACTAAGCTTGAGGGGGAGTATTGAGAAAAGGCATTCCATGAAGAAGATCGAGTACTATTCATCTCGGATACTATTCATTCCGAGACCCGAGATTACTATTCATCCTGAGACCCGAGATTACAATTCATCCCGTGAATCTATTGAGAAAAGGCATTCAATGAAGAAGGTCGAGTACTATTCATCTCGGATACTATTCATCCCGAGACACGGATTACTATTCATCCCGTGCTGTAAGCTGTGTTTTTATTATTGCTGCAGTTTTTTTTATTTAGGGCTTCCTCCTTCAACTATAAAAGGAGGAAACCCCTCCCCTTGTAACCTAATTGATAATTCCGCCTCCTTTGGTCTAAAAGTCCTTAGGGGCTGCAGATTTTCATCTCTCTAGCTTCTCTCTAATTATTCATGCTTATTCTCTTTTATTTATGCTTAATCTCTTATTCTCTCTAGTTTAATTTTGCATAATCTCCCATTCTCCTTTACTTGTTTTATGCATCTATTCTCTTAATTCTCTCATTCTCTTATGTTTATTTCTGCATTTATTCTCACATCTGTACCCTTTTTGAGTAGTGGAGTATCCAATGAACACGCATCTAGTGCTTTTAGCATCTAACTTATTCCTTTGATCCGTTGGCACTAAGACAAAACAAACACTACCAAACACACGTAAGTGATTAATATTTGGTTTGGTTTTGTTTAATACCTCAAATGGTGATAAGTCATCTAAGACTTTTGTTGGAATTCTATTTATGAGGTAGCATGCGGTCATGACAGCATCTCCCCAAAATCTCCTTGGCATGTTTTTGTGGAACATCATTGATCTTGCTACTTCCATCAGATGCCTATTCTTCCTTTCGGCCACTCCATTTTGTTGTGGAGTATAAGGACAGCGTGTTTGGTGAAGGATGCCATGATTTGCCAAATGAGCCTTGGAAAGTGTGGCTTGTGTATTCCCTCCATTATCCGACCTTAGCACCTTAATTTTAGCATTGAAATGATTAGTCACATATGTTTGAAAGTTGACAAATGCCTCAAATACTCTATCTTTAGAAGGTAACAATGTGACCCATGTATATTTTGATTTTTCATCTATGAATGTCACAAAGTATTTTAGGTTATCTCTAGATAGGCAAGGTGAGGTCCAAACATCAGAGTGAACTAAATCAAAACAATTCTCATATATTGATAAAGAGTTTTGGAAAACACTTCTACAATGTTTTCCCCAAAATACAAGACTCACACTTAGAGTTATCAAAACACTACATTGGGCATAATTAATTTTAAAGCTCTAGAATGAGGATGGCCTAATCTAGCATGCCAAAAAATCATTTGAACTACTAGCTACATGACAGGAATTAATAAACGGCAAACTAGCAGAGTTGGAGCATCTAGAATGGTTCTTGAGATCTTCTAGAGTATACAACTCTCCCTTAGTGTTCCCTTGCCTAAAACTTCACCAGCTTTTAATATCCTCAAAATGAAAGCTGTTAGGTCCAAATATAGCATAAGCATTGAGATCGGTGGTAGCTCTTTTTTACCGAGACCAAATTATTGCTAAATGTAGGCATGTAAAAAGCACTAGATTCATTTCCAAAGAGGTTTAAATTTCCTACGCCTTTAATTGGCACTCTAACTCCATTAGCAACTTCAACATGACCAGAGGTGTTTTGAATATTATTTAGTAGATCAGAATCTTTAATCATATGGTGAGAAGCTCCTGAATCTACTAAAAGTGTTTTTGAATAGTTAGAGGCTAGAAAGGTGATACCAGACTCCTTGCAAATTTGCATGGTCTTGATCATTGCCTCTAAGTTC